>MU119253.1:0-281418 GCA_014904845.1 Acephala macrosclerotiorum
TTTTTAATAAATTTCAAATAATTTATTCGCGATTTAACGATTATAAAAAAACAATAAATTGATTATTTCGATTTTTTAAAAAAATTATTTAAATAAATTTTTTTTTTAATATTAAAAATCGAATTTTAATTAAAAATCTTTTAAAGTAAATTTAATCAAATATTGTAAAAAAAAAATTTTAAAAATTGAAATTATACGATTATAAAATAAAAATTTTTATTAATTGAAAATATATTAAAAATTTTAAAAATTTTATTTTTTTTATTTTATTTTTTATAAATTTAATATTTATTAATACTAATAAAAAAATTATCGATAATATTATTTATAAAAAATTTAAAAAAGTTTATAACAAATTTCGAATTTTTTTCGAGAATTGATTTCAAGAATTTTTTAACGATAAATTTTTTCTCGATAATATTTAATTTAAAAAAATTAATACAATTTTCAATATAATTCGTTGTACGAAACTTTTAAATTATTTTATTGTTTAATATAAGATTTTCTAATAATTAAATTACTAAAATTCGTTTAATAATAAATATTTGTATATTTATTAATAAAAACAAATTATAATTCAAATTAAATTAATTTTTCGATATTTTAAAATAAAAAAAATAAAAAAAAATTTTAATAATAAATTTTTTTTAAATACAAAATTAAAAAATTAATAATACTTATAAAAAATAATTAAAAATATTTAATTATTTCTAATAATAAATTTGAATTTAAAATTCGTTTATTTTTTTTTTTTATTAAATTTTAAAAAATAAAAAAAAACAAATTACAAAAAAATTTCGAGTTTTAAATTTTTTATTTAAAGTGGATTTTTTTTCTTTTTTTAGTTTTTTTTTTTTTCGAGATTTGAAACGAGTTCATTATATGAAAAAACGATTATAATAAAATTATATATTCTTTTTTTAAAAATCTTTGTAAATAGTTAATTTCGAGAACAATATTGATTACGTATTTTCTAATATATAAAAAGTTTTCGTTTATTATAGATTAATTAACAATTTTTTCTATTTTTATTTTGATTGATTAATTAATTGATTTACGAATTACAAATTATTTCGAATAAATTTAATTTATTGATTAAAACGAATTAATTTACGATTAAATTTTTTTATTTTTTATTTTATTATTTTTTTATAATAGTTTTTTTTTATAATATTATTATAATAAAAAAAAATAATTTTATTTTTTAATATAATAAAAAATATTTAATTATAATATTTTTTTATTAAATTAATTTTTTAATAATATTATTATATAGTTTTTTATTATATTTTAAATTTTCATTATATAATTTTATTAAATCGATAATTATTTTCAATAAATTAAATTATTAAAAAATTTAAAATTAATAATAGTATTATTATTTTAATTAAAAGTTTTAATATTAATATAATCGTTTTTATTTTTATTAATAAAAACGTTTTTTAATTATTAATTTTAATATTGCTTTTTCTTAAAATGAAATAAATTAAATAAATTACTTTTTAGAAATACGTATTTAAAATGTCGTATTTTAAAATCTAAAAATAAATATTTGAAATATTGAAAATATTATATTTTAAAATCGAAATTTAATCGATTTTTTTAATAAATTTTTTTTTTATTTGTAAAATTTTATTACGAATACAATTTTTTATACTTCGTTTAATTTTTAATTTTATTTTTTATTTATTTATAATATTTTTTTTTATTTACAATTTTTTATAAATTTATAAAAATTAATTTCTTATTAATAAATATTTAATAATTATATAATCGAAAATAATCTCGTAATTTTTTAATTAAATTTTTTAAATTTAAAATAAAAATTTTAATATTTTATTTTTTAAAATTATTTTTAAAGTATTTTTATAATATATAAATTTAATATATTTTCTTTTTATAATATTCGAAATAATACGTAATATATTCGTTTATTTTTTTCTTTGTACTATTTTTTTTTTTATTGAATTAAATTTGTTTTGAAATTGCAAAATTCGAAAAACGTTAATAATATTTTTTAAATTTAAAATTTTTTTTATAATATTAATTTAAATTCGTTTTTTTACGATTTTTATTATAAATAATATAAACTTTATAAAATACTCGAAATTTTCTTCGTATTATATTTTAAATTATTCGTTATTATTCAAATTATAATTATTATTATTTTTCAATAAAATTAAATATCGATTTTAAATTTTTTTATATTTTTTAATTTTAATAATAATACGTTTTATTTCGTTTCGAATTATAATAATTTAAATATTATTACTATAAAAATATAAAAATATTATTATTACGTATTAAAATTAAATAATATATTTTTTATCGAATCGAAAAAATATAATATATAATAATTTAACGAATAAATACTTTTATACGTAATTATATAATCGATTATAAAATTGTAATTCGAAATTTAATCGTTATTTATTTATATAAAATTAATAAAATCAATATTTAAAATTATTAAAACTTTTAAATAACGTAAAAAACTTTACGAGTAACGTTAAAATTTTACGAGTTTATAATAACGTTTTATAAAATATAATCGTAAAATAATACGATTTACGCGTATTATAAATCGATTAATTTATAATTATAAAAAAAAATTTATTATAATAAAAAAAAAAATATATTATCGAAATAAAATATTATTAATCGTAATTTTAATAATTATAAAAATAAATATAATATTTTTTTATAATTAAATTTTTATAAACGTTATAAAATTATAAAAATTTATAATTTTATACGTTTTAAAAAAAAATTTTAATCGAAATAAAATAATTAATTAAATCGAATTTTTATAAAATATTTAAAAAATATTTATTTTAAATTAATAAATTTAATCGAAATAAATAATAATTTAATAAAAAAATCGTTATAATTTAATTTAAAATTATAAAAAAAAAAAATTATTAATATCGAATTATAAATAATTATCGTTTTTAATATAAATTCGACGTTTATAAAAATAAATATAATATTTTTTTATAATTAAATATTTATAAATAATATTATTTTACGTAATAAATATAAATTTAAAAAATAAACAAATAAAAAAAATTTCAATTTATACGTTTTTCAAATTCTTAGAAATTTTTCGTATTTTATAATATAATACGAAAACGCGTTAATTTTTTTTAGTGTATTTTTATAAGAGTAAATATAATATTTTTTTATAATTTAATTTTTTTTAAATTAATTTTTATTATTTTATAATTAATTAAATAATTATTAATTAGTATTAATTTATTAAAAAATATTTATTCGAATAAAAAAAAACAAAAAACATATATAAAATTTTTAATTTTTAATATACGTATAAAATAATTTATTTTTTAAAAATTATATAAAAATTAAAAAATATAATTTTAATTTTAATATAATTAAATTAATTTTAATACAATTTAATATTATATGTAATTATTATATTAATATTATATTTATATTATTAATATTTATAAAAATATTAAAAAATATAATTTATTAATATTATTTTCAAAGTTTAATTATATAATTTTTATATTAAAATATTAACAAGTTTTACATATTAACGAATTATAATAAAAAAAAGAAAATAATAATATTTAATTGGTTAAATTGGATTAATTGCACTTAGCAGAAAAAAAAAACTGCCAGTATAGGTATAATATTAGTGCAATAGTCACGTGCAGCACTAAGCTGCATTGGGACTAGCCCAACTGCGCTAAAGTTAAAGTTATATCTTTTAACTCTTACGCAACTTCTAAAGGAACGAACCACTTTATACGTATACTGAGAACCAAGAGTCTTACGTGCGTTCCCTGTTTTCCCCTATTCGAATAGGCATCCCCTGGTGAACCAACATTAGCAATAAGGGCTGCGGCTGCGGGGAAGCCGTTAATGCGTATGCGGAGCTCAGCCAGCTCGATATCCATTATATCTGGCTGCGGTCGACTTGACAAGTCCCTATCTAAGTGGTGACTAAAAATCATTTTCCTGCTTAAAATCATGTAATAGCTGACAATAGAAGTTTACTTCTCGAATCCAACTTTTGTAGTGGTGGGAACGTCTCGATTTTTATGGTTACATTTAACGTGAGGTAGATAGGCAAGCGGCGAGGTTTTCAATATCGCCTAATTCGCCCACAGAAGTTGCGCCCAACAAGGCAGACCTTTGACACGTCACACATGATTTCAATTTCAATGAATTTCCCTACCTTCCTGTTCATAATCCGGTAAACTCTACATTCACCTAATGAGCTTTTCACAGGGTATACGGTGTTGCACCTCTCGTGAACAAGCATGTCTTGCCTCTAACATTTTCACCAAGCTGTTGCAGAACAAGTTCTCCCATCCGATCCGCAGTCGTAAAGAATCGTGCCCCTTGAAAAGATGATCAACTTACCCACCCCATCTGTCACAAGCGGTACACGTTTGTATGAGCTCAGCCCTGCCAAGCGGCCAATGATCTTTCACAGGAGGCGCCACAATGGGCTGTGTATGCAAACTTTTTTGTCGGGTTGAAACCCCTCGTAGTATTTAGGACATGACTTGCTCAAACGATGCTATCGCATCTCTCTCTGGTTTTCCTCACTTCGTGTTCAATTGGATGGCCGGTCGTGATGAATGATGCATTTCACGCGGCCTATCATGCGCTTCAGGGACAAACTCGCTGGTCAGCGCAAAACAAACAAGGCTGCGTCAACCTGTCCAGCATCCCCAATTACTGATCCGCAAAGCCAGCCAACATCACCGTTACCTTCTTCCGGCCCATCAGTATGCGATATTTCTTCCAAAACTTACTTGACAAACCCTGTTCAATCTAATCTATCTACTACTGCAATCGCACTAGATTGTGGAGACGAAGAGCCTCAAGATGGGAATCTCCAGGGTGGACTTGTCGCTCCACCTCAAGGAGTCGACATGGCTGGCCTGACAAGAAATCAACCCAGTGATGACCTATGGGATCGAGCGTTCGACTCCTTCTGCAGAGAGCACCAAAAACTCTCTGAGCATTATCTACAAGTAAGGGTACTTTTCGTGTTTCCTCCTTCACCACTAAGCGATGCAGATTTTATCTCTAGAGGACGAAGCAAAGATGCCGACCACTCCAAATGCCAAAATAAGCCAAGTCAGGCACTCTAGAACGATGTTGGCCGCCCTGGCTGAGAGGAAGCTTTTAGAATTGGACGAGTCTGGATTAAATATTCAGATAGGGGGTAACAAAATTATGCTGAGGGAGAAAGCGTACCAAGTCCTCGAGGTGGTCATTGCGGCGAAAGGTTTCGTCTCAGCGGCTCTCACACCCCAACCTGTAGCGGCATTGGCTTGGGCAGGAGTGTGTGTTCTTTTACCTGTACGTTTAAGTTTTGCATGCAGTTTATCGCGAAAAAGGCGCATCAACATACTGATCCGTTGTGCCCAGCTCCTTACAAATCCAAAGCAACAGTACGAAGATGCGACGGAGGGTCTGCTGCGTATCCCACTCCTTATTCGTCGTTACGAAGTCCTAGAGTCTGTCTATCGACACCGTGAAGGAGAAGGAAGTAGACTGAGAGAGGATTTTACAGAGCAAGTAAAGAAGCTTTACTCCTGCATACTTCAATTTCAAGCCAGGGCTGTGTGTCAGTGGTCTCGCAGCACGATTCAACAATACACTCGCGATGTTTTCAAGGCCGACGACTGGGCCAAACTAACTAGAGAAATTCAACACCTTGACAAATCCTGCGAGGACATTGCTCGGGCTATGGACGGCAGCACCTTAAGTCATATTTTGGACTTTCAGCGCCAACAACTAAGTCACAGCATCGAGTCATATAGGGAGCGATTGTCTGGCATGGAGAAGAAAGAAGAGCGCGATTGTCTTCAGGTACTTGGTTATTCTGATTATCTCAAACACAAAAATCGGAATCCTCTACGAGTTCCTGAGACCTGTCAATGGTTTCTACGCCATGAGAAATTCTTGCATTGGAGAGATGGAGAGAAGGAGGCCTCAAAACTGCTCTGGGTCTCGGCAGACCCGGGTTGCGGAAAGTCTGTTTTGGCCAGGACGCTTATCGATGAAAATTTGCTTTTCGAACCCGAGCAAACATTTCCTGTGATTTCCTACTTCTTTTTCAAGGATGGCCTCCTCGATCAGCAAGGCTCAGCCAGATGTATCTCGGCTCTCCTTCATCAGATATTTTCGCAACAGCCAAAACTCATAAAGCATGCTCTGTTTGAGTATCGTGCAGTCGGCAAAGAGATCGCCATCAGGTTTGAAAAGTTGTGGAATATTTTATGTGCTGTTGGGTCTGACCCAGATTCGTGCGATATAATCTGCGTTGTGGATGCTCTGGATGAGTGTGAGCAAGGATCAAGATTTGATATCATTGACTCCTTAAAGGAGCTTTACGATGGACAGACAAGCAACGAAAATTTGCGACTAAAGTTCCTAGTCACTTCACGGCCATACGAAAATATACAGCGCCGTTTCAGAAGCTTGACCAATGTCTTCCCAACCATTCACATGGAAGGAGAGCAGGAATCTGAGGCTATCAGCTCAGAAATCAATCTCGTTATCAAAGCAGCTGTCCCTGAGATCGCAATTGAATTGGACCTCTCCCCACAAGTTGCGCAAGACCTACTCAAGCGACTGTTGAGTATCTCGAATCGTACCTACCTCTGGTTACACTTGATCCTTCGCCAGATTCGGAATACCTTGGGAGCGACCACTTCGAAAAAAATAGCTAGGGTCCTCCAAGACCTGCCGGAAACTGTTGATGCAGCATATGGTGCAATTTTGGCCAAATCAGATAATATCGGACTTGCAAGGCGCCTGCTACATATAACCGTTGGTGCAACCAAAGATCTCACCATTAGTGAGATGAATGTTGCATTGAATATCAAACTAGGCATGCACTCTATAAATGACCTAGACTTGGAAGATGATAACAAATTTGAGATCACGGTGCGAAATATTTGTGGACTTTTCATCAGCGTGGTTGACTCCCGGATTTTCCTGATCCATCAGACTGCTCGGGAATATCTCATTGCATCCGAAGCGACCAGTGCAGTTGGAGCATGGAAGCACTCTTTGGTACCCTCATCGTCGCAATCGATCCTTGCCGAGTGTTGCTTAATATACCTACACTTCACGGCTTTTGCGAAGCGGCGGCCTCGAGTAACGTCACGGTTAAGAGATGCTCGGCTAGAATTCGTCGATCAGAATGGACGAACCTTGCCAGAAGACGAAATTCGCGAAATCAGAAGTCCCCCAGAGGCCGAGCGGTATCCATTCTTGAGTTATGCAGCTCTCAATTGGGTTCAACATTTCAAGGGAGGAATTCAGGGGCGGGAGCTTACAGACTTGGCCTCCAAGCTCTGCGACCCTGAATCACCTTACTTCCTTGCTTGGTTCAACACTTTTCAAGCCTATGAGCAGTCTCTGCCTCCGACATTCCATCTCGAGTGCACTTGCCAAATGGTGTTATCCGTATTCGATCTTCATAACCTAATACAGATTTGTTTTTGGGCAGCGCCTTAAATTTCCCTCTGCCTTGGATTGTAAAGGAGTAAATGCAACGCTAGAAAATATATTTATTAAAAAGAACAATCAAATCTATACGCTTGTATACCTGAATCAAAAATAAAAAGAATTTTATAATTGTCAATTTAGTAAAAAGTGTCCAATATTATGGGGCTTTATTTTTTCAATTAAACATTTTAATATCCGTAGTAAAAGCGCCAGGGCGCTTTCTATGTAATCCGAGTAAACCCCGATTAGATTTAGCGCATTTAATTATAAGAATATTAAAACTATTACTAATATAAATCAATTAATTGTATAGTTTTCTTTTATTATAATTTTTTAAAAAATAAATATACAAATAATATTTAATTAATTTTAAAATTATTAATTATTAAATTAATAAATATAATAATATTTTTTTATATATTTTTAAATTAAAATAATAATTAAATTTAATAAATTCGATATTAAATAATATTTAAAATTAATAATAAAAAAGCGTTTAATATATAATATTTTCGAGTCTCGGGTTTTTAACTTTGTAATTTATTAATACTTTTTCGATTATTACCCGAACAGGTCCCAGTCTCCCGTCGCCGCTTACTCGGCCTGCCTTTCCAAGCTTCTTTGTTAGGATAATATTTCTAATACACCGTAATAAGGAGGGTTTTTGTCATTTGGATTCAAGTTGCTTGTATTTTGTTGATAGCCGGTTCGACTTTCGTTGGCCGGAATTTCGTAATATTTATCAAAACCATCCAACATTGCCACTATCGATTTCAACACCGGGTCGATGGATTTCTTACGCTTAGCCTCATCTTGCGGTGGAGTAGACAGATCTTATAGATGTGGAGTGGTATCTTCTTGCGGAGTATTCATGGCTTGTTCTTCGATCTAATATTACTCGGTAGAACTTGGAAGCCTGGTGATTAGTCTCGTGAATTTCAACAAGTGTTTCGAAATTTTTAAATGCTTGGCCCGTTGTCAACTTGTTACTAAGCAGGAGTTCTTTATGTTGTAATCAATTAACTGGCAAAGACGATGCGTTTCAGATGCTAGTGTATTCGAGTATGCTCTTGAAAATGAATAATAAGAGGTGGTCAAAGGGCTTGAAATTGTTATTACTTAATTTTGCAATGATGTAGAAGAGAAGTTGGATTTTCAACACGATATGCGAGTATTTATACTTTTGATAATAGCATGCAAATGACTCAAATCGCCAAGTTTGTGTGTATAAGGTGATATAGATGTTATTCACAAATACGACCTCACATAAGTGATTAGAATGGGTAAATCTAAGTACTATAAATCAAGATTTCCCAAATCCCTCTTTGTCAAATAAATGAAATCATCCTTGGAGCGAATCAGGGATGAGGATGAGGTAAAGTCTTCTCGTTAAGTGATATCGATCCAAATTTCAATACTATGATTGCTCAATGAATAACATCTGTACTTGGACTGAAGCTCAGTCATCTATCTTGAAAGTGCAGCGCCTGAAGTCGAGAAAGATTTCCTGCTATAATCCTTACAATCTCATTTAGGGGTGTTCATTGAATTAAAAGGCTCGATTGGAGGCCAACCATGGTCTTTTGTCATGAGGTAGATTTTCACCTTGTTCCTTCTGAATCTTTCTTCATCAAAAGACTTATCGTCGAGAAGCCCTCTGTGCATTGTACTGTAAGCATTCAGAAGTCCTTCTCCCTTTTTACGACCTGAGAGGGCATAAAGGGGTTGGCTTCGCTTGGCCTCGTGTTGAGGGGAAGAGGTAGTGTAGGCCTGTAGAGTGTTGAAATAGAGCCTTATCTTCTGCTCATGACAGGGTGAAATTCCCTAGGTTTGGATTACTTCTGGCAAGAAGACACATAGACTGCTTTTTCGTCACGGCAGAGTTTCAAATACGGGGAGTTTGTATGAAATATTCAATTGAATCCATGCGTTTGACAACCAGGCAGTGTGAAATTCAGGTCAGCGGCACAATTAAAAGACTGCGCGTTTGATTATGCCTTCCATCACCCTAACTTCTTGATTTTCTTACACACGTAGTAAGCTGATGCTCTCTGGCCTAACCTCTCCTACAGGCATTGTCTTGGGCACCTCCTCCGCCATCACCAACACGTCTCGCAATCTCTTTTTAGAGCGGCTCTGTACCTTCCCTGCCCTTCCAAGCCCATTCCTGCGGATGGCATTTATAACTTCTTTCTTGTTTATATCGTCCCAATTACGATAGTCTCTTTTAATAGGCTTCCCCTCCATCCACAGCGCAAAGTGACGAGAAGGGCGGCCAGCCTCCCCTGGTAAGCCCGTCATCTGTTGGCAAATCGATGCACCCTTATTGAGCAGGATCTCGTGGAATTCGCTGAAACTTTTGATCATTCTCATGACCGCCTGTTCCTCTACTGTTGGTTTCTTCGCTTTTTTCGGTCTCTTCACTTCTTTCGGTCCCTTCACTGCTTCTGGTCTTTTCAATGCTTGATCAACTCCTGACATCGTAGCACTCCTTCTTGTGGGATTTATATGATTGCTGTTTTGTTTTGGTATGGTTTGAATCGAAAGATTTTGCGACAAGGACTGGGGTAATTGTAAATTCGTAAGGTACTGTGGATTCGGCTGTCCGTAATTGGGCGGGTGATGGCGCTCATTCGAGGCTCTGTCCGTGATTCGGTTGGGGGTTTGGAATTGTTCTTGCAGCGGTCCTTTCGAGGGGACGTCGCTTTTGCAGGTCTGCTATCGGCAATATAGCCAATTTTGGGAACCGCGAAGTTTGCAACAAGCTCACTTTGACAGTGCTCTCTGTATCGCTCTGTTAGCGCGTTGGCATTGAATGTGAATTCAGGCTCCTGGATGGCATGGGAAAGGAATGGAGTCGAGGGATCTTCTTACCTTGGTCGAAGACTGGTAGGGATGATAAGATGGTATGCCCTACTGTCTTGGCGGTGAGTGCTGATAATGGCTAGGCGTTGCGATGTTACTGTTGCTGAATTATCACTATTTCGAGTTGATGGATCGATGGAAATGTTGGCATCTGTTGATGGAAGCCACGAGAAGTGCAGTACCCAGTTTCCGATATTTCAGACGGCAGGAGCCCACTTACGAAGGTTGGGAAAGAGAGGCCAGTCGCACCTACCTGTTTCGCTTGGAATTGCAATCTCAAGATGTGCTCTATCGGTTTGCTGGAAATGGTATATTCTTCAAAATTCTTCACCTTTGTAACTTGGTTTGTAGCCCATTTTTTTGTATCTGGTTGATTTGGAGCCAAGACTCCAGAAATACAAGTATTTCACGTCTCAGGAGCACCAACATGACCGTATGTCTAGTGCACATCTTTCTGTTGGCGTTTTATAGTGGGAAAATACTCAAAAATGAAAGACTGAGCTTCTATTCAAAGAAAGCTCAATACCTGGTCTATCTTCAAGTGCATGCAGTCATGAAAAAAGAATACTTCCCAAATATTGGTGTGTTTGAGGCATTCCGAAAGCGACTTTCTTTCTAGTTTCACTAATTGTCTATAGACCTTGGTAGTGAAGTTCCTGAAGCTAACAAGGAGGAAAGGTTGTAATTCATCAGTGCTGAACCTGGGAGGCTCGCTAAGCGTTAGGGGATTGGGTCGCTTACGAGGCTAGAGGCTTCAGGGGGTGTGACAAAAATCCGGCCCCAAAGTATTTTTCCGTGGCGAAACGGTCCTTACACTATGGATTCATGACTGCATCAGCTAATGATTTAACATATAATCCAGGGTTATCAGATAAGTGAAATATGATTGGAGGATCTCCCTTTCTCCCCGCAATCTCTATCTCGGGCCAATAGCCGGCATTTTCCCACCTTCCGGACTGGGCCATGACGGGTGTGTCGTTCCTATCAAACTTCCCGACCTGGTTTACTTCAACCAGTTAGGACGATGATGGAAATTGGCTACATAAGTGCCATGTCCAGACGTTTGGAGCCGCGTCGATGTCAATTCTCTCCATTGATGGTACAGTACCTGAGAGATATGGCACCACTTAGAACTCTAACCTTTCTTCTTGGCGCAATACATTTGGTCTCCAGAAATGATGCATATAACTTCGCACCTTCAGCAATAACATTTGGAAGCAATGGGTTCACGAATTGGGGTGCTGGAACATGGCCTCTAAGCAGTGTAGGATCACCTTTGGTACCTCAATCAACAGACCCCGAAACGCTCTCTTTGCTTCAGCAAATGGATCCAAATCGCATTCAGTCCACAATCCAAACATTGGTGAACTTCGGTACCAGGCATACAGCATCAGACACGACCAGCGCGACGAGAGGAATTGGTGCAGCTCGAAAGTGGCTGCTGAACGAGATGATAGAGCTGGCCAAGCCATCAAATGGAGTAATGAATGTGTCGATACCATGTTACTTACAGGCAGCTTCCCCAACTCATGGAATGCCCATCGCGGCTCAAGTGTGCAATGTCCAGGTAGAGATCACAGGTGCTGTGGATGCCAACAGGACATATGTCTATACTGGACATTATGATTCGAGGAGATTGAACAACAGCGACTACACTGGCGATGCTCCCGGGGCAGATGATAATGCAAGTGCGGTGGCAATTGGATTGGAGATGATCCGTATCTTGGCACCAGTCGTGTCCAAGAATCCTCCCGCAGCGACCATTATCATTGCAGCAGTGGCAGGAGAAGAACAGGGTCTTTATGGCAGCAACTTCCTTGCCCAAACACGTGAGTCCCACTCCGTTTTTTGAAGTCATCTCACTCTAACAAATTGCAGTCAAGAACGCATCCGTCAACGTCCAAGCCAATTTCAACGATGACATCGTCGGAAGTGGTTCCAACGCGCCCTTCTCTCCTCAGAATCGACACACTATCCGAGTGTTTGGCGCTGGCACGGACTACCTGATCATCAACTCTTCAATCATCAAAGAGATCATCAGCACTGGCTACCAGGACGACACCCCCTCCCGTCACCTCGGTCGCTACATCCAAGAAGTCAACGCTGGTGCCTCCTCCGTGACCGAAATGGATGTAGCACTAATTTACAAGCCCGACCGTTTTTTTCGTGGCGGAGATCACGAGTCTTTCCTCTCCGCTGGCTTCCCGGCAGTCCGCTTCACCGAGCCTCAAGAGGATTTCTATCATCAGCATCAAGATCCGAGAGTCCAAGATGGAGTGACGTATGGTGATGAGATTGATTACGTAGATTTTGAATACACGGCCAGGGTAGGGAAGGTGAACTTGTTGAGTCTGTGGAGTATTGCGAATGCGCCTGCGACGCCGAGCAACTTTACTTATGATACCAACATCGGATTTCTGGCAGACAGCTTGGATACACCACCGAGCTACTTGGAGAATATCATCAAGTTGTATTGGGATGTACAAGATGATCCGTTGTTGGCTTACCACGAAGTGGTCTGGAGACCGATGGCTAGTCAGCAGGTGAGTGATCCTGTGCTGTGCAAGACGTGAGAAGAGAACTGATCAAAATAGTGGACGCATATGCTGAATGTGGGATTGGCCAATACCACAATTATCCCAGTGAGCAAAGACAATGCAGTGTTCGGGTTGAGAGCTGTTGGGAAGGATGGCAAGAAGAGCCCGGCAACATATGCGCTAGCTGTTGCTTCGCAATACTTTGGATAGCGCAACGTGTGAAATAGATACTGTACATAAAAACAAGCGGCAAATGCAAGTGAATGCTTGCTTGTTGCGTCCAAATTCCAGAACATAAGAGGAGCAACGTTTCTCCGAATTGTTGATGCCAAGAGCTCACAGCTACCCAAGCACAAAAAGTTTCTGCCTCATACTCATCCAAAGGCTATCTTCGCCATCTTGAAATGTCACCGACCTCCATTATATGGGTTTGTCGGATTGCTACTGATGATCAAGGCAGCAGAATTGATACTAAGTTTGTGCCTGAAGCCTGTGCTGTAAGCTAACTGTAGTTGAAGCCGAGTCTAGATCCGTTACTGACATCCGGGGAAGCTGACCCCTTTCTTGCTCAGCTAGCACTCGCCTACCATGCGGAAGCAGTCTCCCTACGATTCTTAACTCTGAACTATAAGGCCCTAGATCTCCCACTCACGATCTTTGAACCAGACGGCAAGACACCTCGTTGCACAATCGCAACATGGACAGATTATTGTTACAACAAATCAGCACCTCCACCCTCAGCTCCGCCGCCAAATCGAAGAAGCCCTCAGGTGACAAGGCGGCACTACTCGGCCAGGACAGAAACTCAAACGAACAAACTCGCGAGCATGACGAAACAGACAGCCAAGACGACAATACAAAGACACTAGAAGCAAAAGGCTACCAACTCCTCGACTCAGGCTACACCGCAAAGACCTACCTCATCCCCACCACCAACAAAGCACTCAAGCTCCCCCCCCCCCCCAAAATGCTTCCAACACTTCCTCGCCGAAAAGTCAGCATACGAACTCCTCTCCATCAATTCCTCACCACCAAGTATCCCGACTTATTACGGCACATCGCCCGAGTTCCCACTTGGGCTGGCGCTCGAGAGAGCAGATCATGGAGATATGTATGAATACCTCTACCGCGCCCGAAGAATGGGATCTGCGCCCACAAAGATAGACTTCTATCACTGGGCGAGACAAGCAGGGCAAGGACTTGCTTACGCGCATTCGTGGGGGTCATGCATGCGGATATCCATATTGTGAATTTCTTGCTCACTTCCTCTCTGACGAACTGATCTCAGCTCGATCTCTAAGTAGCAGACTGGACAGGAGCGACTATCAAGGGCTCAAAGTCCAATTCCTGGTATCGCCTTACACACCAGCTTTGGACTCCTGACAGGAAAGAACGGGACGAGGAAGGGAAGAAGATCGATATGAATATCGATGTGAAGAGTGAGATTTTCGCGTTGGGAAGTGCGATTTATCATATGGTTGGGGCAAAGGATCTTTGAGAGGGAGAGCTAGAGCAGAAGAGGGATAGGGAGGAGATTGTGAGGAGGCTTCGAGGGAAAGAGATGCCAGAAACTAGAGGGTTAATGTGTTTGGGGAGTGTGGTGGAGCGGTGTTGGACTGTAGAGTTTACGGGGATGGAGGATGTTGTAAAGGTGGTTGAGGAACAGGAGAAGGAAGATGAGTAGAATGATAGTTGGACAGGGCTTGGAGATGATATTGATCGATGAGAGTGTTTTGACTGACTAGGGACATATTACATTCTCTAGGAAACACTAACATGGGCGAGGAGACCAGACTGTTCTCGGCTTTCCTGTAAGCCAATGAACTCCATCCTCAAACAAAATCTAGAAACATATTGCCAGCAAAAGGGTATCATTGTAATCGTTCAGGTCGTACAAGATCTCGTGGTCATTCCACCTCCTCAATTAAAGTCGATGAGACAATCCTCCAGTCCCAAAATGGGACCCGAGATGTTTCGATTCAAATCATCCCAAAATAGCGAAGACGATTAAGAAGCTGCAGATTGCGAGGGTTCCGACGATCAGCAAGGCAGCAGCGAATGCCTTGAAAATATGCGACGAAGAGCGTTGTTCAAGGCGAGAAAGTGAAGGCCTTCTTCGCAAACGACGTGCCGTGACGAAAGTGCCATAAGGTAGCCTTTTTGGATGATCGTTGGCTTTCTCAACATCTTTCTCGGAGAACGGCTTCGCTTCCTGAGACTTTGTTAGACCAAGATCATGCAGCATGAGAGAAGGCTGCATACCTCTTCAATTGTCATCGGGATACTGAATTGCACTTCTCGGGTATTCTTTTGCTGTTCCGCCATCGCTCAGAGATTTGTTGGAGGAGAATACTGTCTCGTGAAGAGGTTCTGAAGGGAATGCTTGTTGAATATTGATCGCATGGTAGCCTGAAATATGCCAAAGAACGCCGTTAGCAAACCAAAACCACATGCAAAAAACAGTTAGATAACGAAGTGTGGCAGTGGTATCGCGATAGTGGCTGGATATGCTGCCCTGCATATGCAATGCAATGAATGCATGAGACGTGGCTGGAACCCTACTTTTCTCTGGACGCGATGATAAGAAATCCTCAACACCGGTTTTGTCTGGGCGTGTCTCGTCGCAAAAAGCAACTCCGATGTGATAGGTTGCGACACGAACCCCACGCCTGGACGCCTTTGCCACCTCCCTGTCCCAGAGATCTTGTAGGGCTGGTCGCATACCCGCAGGTCGTTGGTATGTATGAGTGTGATCTGTTCATGGCTCGAAGGCAAGCACGCAGCACTGTTGGGATTGCTCATTCGGGGCTACGCTTTCCTTCCTTTTTCTTTCGATATTTTTGACCCAGCTCAAACCCATGGTTAATCGTGGCCATATCTCTTTGTACGTTGTTGAGATACGTTTGAATGGCCAGTTCTTCTGCCTGATCAAACTTGAGCGCCACGGTCGGATATGTGATTGGTACGAGTTCATCTCACAGTTCATCAGACGCTCTCCCTGGAGCCAGAGAATCTCCCGAAGGCCTTTGCCATTGTGACTCTGGATATCGGATCCAGTAAAAACTGCAGATTGAAGCCAGTTGAAAGGCATGCCTAGAGGCGGGATGCCTTTCGGAAAGCTGTGGTCTCCAGCCGTGGCCACGTATTCGACGAGTACAGTATCAGTGTCTGCCCTGAAGCACTTTATTGGCCGAGCCGATATTTTGGCTGGGCCAAGTCAGTATACACCTGCTCCATTGCAACTCTTCGAGAATCGTGGGAGACACTGAAGAGTGACGGCAGTCAATTTGCGAGAATGCACTCTGCGCCCACCCACGATATCAAGGCCGTCGGAACTCGTGAAACACGAATGACATAGAAGTTGTGGAAATCTGGTGAAGAGCTGAAGTGGCCTACGGCTTCCGGTCATTACTAATGGAGAAGGCTGGGGACAATCTTTGTATTCCGCGTTTCCACCTTCAACATTCACTCTCCAGTGATCCATAAGTCCCGCTCACAACTTCGCTGCCTCAAGCAAGGCTCCGTGCCCTCGTAGAGTATGCGCATTCGTATCCGATGCCAATGGTATCGAGGTGACTTCGCAGATGTCCTCGTCGTTGCTAACGACCAGTATGATATCGCGTACTCTTGCTAGGGCGCACTCTGCCATCCCAACGCCTGGAGTCTGAACAGCCTTTCTTCCCGTCTCGACAGGACCATCCATCCGTTTGAAGCCGTACTCGAGCTTACGCTTACCATTCTAGCGATGCCCTGGTAGCTTTTTGGTTCTCGACATGGCTCTGCTACCAACAGCAAGCGTTCGTGTTAGACCAGTTGGCTTCGAATTATCTCCCACCCAGAATCTGAACGCATCCGACTCTACATAGCTCTTCCCATTCCTGCATATGATGTCGGCATCAGGATTGGTGTATATCGGCCGGTCGAAGTCCATGAATTCATCTCGTAGGTCTCGGTCCGCAGGTTTGTATATAGCAAGTCCAGTTGAGCGCAACTCCTGCAGGCGGGCAGGATTTCTGGAAGATGCGTTCCCGACACCCGACCTTCCGATCCTCGCCATTGGCGAAGCTTTTCGGGGTACCTAGGGCAGTACATTTCGAATGTATCCACTTGGCCTAGCTCTGGTCTCGCCTTGGGATTCTCGCAGATGCCGACAACTCGAGGGGAGGCAGCATATCTCTGGATGTTTTGTCGGATTTTCGAAGGCAATTTGGGAAATCGTTCGAAGGTATCCATTTTAGAATGTCAATTGACTCGGGACTGGCTGCAGCTGTCGAGGTCCGTTCGTTTCAAGATTCGTTGGCCTGCGTTGTTGAAGAGGTTCCAAGAAATCGAGGAACGTTTTCACGCGTGCTGGTGGACGCGACGACCCGCTTTAACCTTACAACTGTCGCGTGCTAAACCGTGCAGCTAAAGAGATGTCGCAGTCTTAGATACTTGAGTGAAATTATTGGGGTCTAAAGGGGAAAGAAGGTTTACAGTTCAAATCTATGGGCATCTTCACAAAAGCAAACTGGAGTTATGGTTTTCGCTGATGCCTCAGGCTGCTAGACACTTGGGGAAGAAAGTCTTGAGGGCATTGAGGTCTGCGCGACCACCTCACCATACCCAACTTAGATTCTCACGGCATCGATACTTCCACCCTCAGCTGTCTTCGGAGATACACATATTCTACAGAAACAAAAAGCTATTCACAACGGAGACAGATCTTTGACACGAGAATAAGACGCCTCCCCCTGATATTCCTACCACCAAAAATCCATGTCATCAAGGCTGCGTGATGCTGCCTGGTATGCCCATGAGTCCATATCTACATTATTTTGCATAAATTGCGATTCCATCGCTGCTTGTTGATTGCCGTTGCCGAAGCCGAGCCCTAGTGGGAGAAATGATCCAGGAGGAAATTGGCCAGCATTCATACTCTGGCCCGTCCGATTCAAGATGGATGAACCACCGTTGGCTTGACCGTTGGCTGCAGGGGCCATGTGTGGATAGCTCGTGCTAGAGAGACCAGAAGTTGACGTAGTATCGAAGGCGACATAATAATCAGCGTTTTCGGTTGACCAAGGCTTTGTTGGACATTGATCATCCAAAGACTTTCCTACCTCCAGTGCTGGTGTTCCATCAGTCATACCCTTTTGCCGATTCCTCTCTGCCTTCTGCCGGAGTAATTGTAGTGGCTTCCATCTCAACGGATTCCTCTTTTCGTCGGGGACGTTCTCCAACTCATCAAAGAGCGAGTCGACCAGCTTCCATGCTCTTGCCGTCTCTTCGGAAGATTCGCGATGGCCAAGTTCACTGAGCATGAACGCAAAAGCGTGCCATTGGATGTAAGATCTGCATAGCCATCTCCATTTCGTCGTTTCGCGGGAGTTCATTACACCCCTCCATTCTTCAAACGTTTCGAGTGACGATGTGAAGAGGAAGTCGCGAATTTCTTCTGTTAGAGGTCCGTCGTTATTCTGGTAGTGCAGAGGATGGTAAAGCTCTAGCCACATCTTCGCAATGACTATACGTCCCACCGTGCTCGTGAGTCGGCATAACGAAGTAGAATGAGAGCATCGGTCAAGGTGCTCCGTTCGGAGACGCTGTTCACACTCCTCAACTTTCCTCTTTCGCTCTGTGACTGCAGCGCCAACACAAGTAGAATTCTTTCTTCCCTGCCACGAATACCTCGGATTCCTAAGATATTGGGTGGTTGGAGCCAGTTTGTAGCGGATGAGACAGAATGACGATTCGGTACAATCTGTTTTGGGAGTTGGATGAACGAGATCGTCCACGTTGATATCAGCATCATTTATATTCAGCGGCAACTGAGTGTCAAACGAGTCCTCCACTATTTTCGAAGCAAAGCCTTGTCTTTCGCACACTCGATTATCGAGCGTGTAGATACTCCACCACAGTCTGCGGCGAAGCTCTGTCTCGAAAGGCGGCAGGCGAAAGACATCTCCGTCGCGATGGAGTCCCATTCCTTCAGCAATGCGGAGTGCGAGACCGACCAAGGTCCATCCGATCTGGGTATCCGTGGAACTTTGTAGGCAGAATAGATATAGGACAAAGGCCTGGAGAACGACAAGTTCTTGTGTATCCAGAAACCCAGCCTGAGATAAAGAGCGTTGAATGGCCTGCGTATATCGTAACAGTAAGGTCTGCTTTCGCTCGCTCATAACTGTGGCCACTTCCTCGTCTGACATGCTCGTGATGACCGAAAAACAGATGGAGAAGAATAATGCCTCTTCTCCCGCAGATAAATTGCTGTTGTCATCGCTAGCTCCGAGGAATCGAGGCTCCACGGAGGGTTTATGGATAATCTTTACGAGGGGGTCCACATTTGCACTGAAGAGGTGCCAGTATACAGGCAGCAGGGAAGGTGGTGGGTAGGAAGAAACGAGACTAGAAGATGGAGACCCGGCCGGAAAGATGAATCCATGGTAGAATGAGGAAGGTGTCACATTGGATTCTGGTGATGAGCCATCGGACCCAGCTCCGTCGTTTGGTTGCTGAACTATGGGTAGCATAGTGGACACATCTTCAATCTAGAGCCATATATTAAACAATGTGATTTGATTGTGGAGAAATATTACTGACCTCAGCACTAAGGCTAGCCCAAAAACGGTCGCTCACATAACGACTCCTTCCATTACCAGCGAGCAAGCGCACAGCCTTCCCTTGATCGATTCTCTCGTGCTCATCCTCGATTAAGTCATCGTGACCATCCTGTTCATTGCTTCCATTGGTAGCTGACGTACTGGATCTCAAAGTCTCAACAACGGATTCCAATTTGTGTAGCCGCTTCAAGAGGGCTTCTTCTCGTTCTTGAACTTCCAGGGCACGCTGACTCGTTTTGCGAGAGCGCCTCGGAGCTGGCGTTGGCCGGATGCAGGGGCGATTTGCTTTCACACAGCCGGAACATGGGGATTTCAGATCACAGCGCACTTTGCGTTGGCGGCATACGATGCATGCGTGGGCGATCCTAGAGGAGGAGTCCTGCAATTGATCGAGTTTTGGGGTTGGTGTCTGCGTGTGGTCCATGTCGATTTGCCGAACCCTATCCCATTTTCCAAGCCAAATGCGGTTCTCCCAGCTCTTTGTGCCACACACTGTTCGCTCTTTGATTTGCGATGGATGTTTGAAGATAATAAGGAGGGATAGTTAGAATGTGATGTTCCCCACACTTTATGGAAGCGGTGACGAAGCGTGATTGAGGTGAGGTTGAGGTAAGGTTCGGGGACCGGAGACGCGACGCGCGATCAGCACGAAAGCGGCTAGGTGACCCGCTTCTCAAGCCACATGACAGGAGGAGGGATCATCATCGAATTAGCAAAAATACCGCATCTACAACAATGTGTTATGGCCTTCATGTACGATTACATAGATTTTAAAGCAAGCTCAAACTGTTTAGTTTATACATGATAGTTTTTCCATTCTTGGAATGTTCAACTTCTATCAGCATGTGCATGCACTCTTCGCCATTCTACAACTTTAACCACAACGCCTTCCCATCTGGTTCCGGTAAGCATATAACTTATTCCACTCAACTCTCCTGCAAATAAATATGACCTCTTGACAACAAATCATAGAAAGACCAACACGGTTTATCCACCTCCCTCTTCAAAGCGAGATACTGACGGCTCATGTTCGCCTACTCCCCTCTACTTGGGACTAAACCTGCTCATTTTTCTGATTCTTTTCCCGTAGATGAAAAACAAAATCGGCACAGGTATCAGGGCCACAGCCAAGAAGCCCAGAAGAGAGGTAGCCCAAGATACACCAAGATTGTGGAACATGGCCGCTGCAAACATGGGGAATCCAGCAGCAGCTCCTGACCTCAAGAGAGTATTCGCAGCAACAGCACTATTCGCATGCCATTTATAGACATCGATGATGTAGTTCATTCCTTGTAAGAAGATGAGTAGGATACCGCAACCAATGGGAATGCCCGAAATGACTTGCGGAACCCATGTTATGTTTGGATTTGACGTCCACTAGCAAGGAAGTCAGTATTGATTGGACTAGAGGGAATCGAACCTCGCAGAGGGATAGGAGGTAGACACAATGCTCCCATGAATCTATCTTGAGGATGGAAGGGCTGCGTACCGCGAACCAAAAAAGTCCAATCGGGAAGATGATTGCTCCAAACATCATTGGCGGCAACCGTTCTTCGGGAACGATGTGTCCATGCTTCTCGAATTTGCGAGCCAGTCTAGTCTTAGACGAGACCGCAACGATCAAACAACCTATGAGCATCCCAATCAAGACGGATAAGAAGGGCAAAGATCCAATGCCGGGACTCCATCGTCGCTTTTCGTCGAAAGAAATAGGGAAAGCCTCGAAGAACAGAAACAATATTCCCCAGACGAGTGCCATGTATATAGTGACCATGAGCAAGATAGGCTCTTGGATCAGCATCTGTATTGGACGGAAAAGATATGTCTGTACCATGGTCTTCATATCCTTCTTATTTTCGTCCGCTCTCGAGTGAAGCGCCCAATTTTTGGTCTCGTATCTCAACTTTGCCGCACGAAGCTGGAGTAGCCTAGGATGATAAGTTTCCGGAATGGTGATAACGCCAATTACGCCAGATGCAGCGCCCATGATGAGCGTGATCCAAGCTGTCCATCTCCATCCCAAATATGACTCCGTTATAAAAGACCCCATCACTGGTCCAGCAACGGGACCGACGAATGTTGCCCCTGCGAACGCAGTGATTGCCACTGATCGATCAATGGGTCCCCAGAAGTCAGCAAGCGTTCCGCCAACTATAGCCAAGGGAGCCACGCCAAAGAAACCTCCCAGATATCGGCAGATCATGATCGTTTGAATATTCTGTGCCACGGCAACGGGAATTTGGAAGATACAGAAGACCGTGAGTCCGATGAACATTGGCACTTTTCGTCCAAATAATTCAGAGGCTGGTCCCCATACAAGAGGCCCCGTCGCAAAGCCCTGGCTTGAGTTAGCCCAAGTCCTATTGAATGAGCGGCAGATCGTCTTACAGCAACACACAGAGATGTGCCAAGGGTTGTGACCTCAGTAGAAACATGAAATTCTTCGGAGGTAGCCACGGTTGCAGAGCTGAAGACACTACTGGAGAATGTGGCAACGAACGTGATGAGAGATGTTGCTATCGTAATGATCCATTTTCGTGACAATTTGAAGTTCATCGGATTCTCAGGGTCATCTGGGCCGTCCCATTCGACCAGATTCCGATCTGCCAACTTCTCCTTCTCTTCACTGTCATTCTCCCGTGCTTGTTGGGCACTGATGACATCTCCAACCTCGTCGAAAAGTTCCAGGTCCCTGGAAGATGGATCTTCAAGGAAGGATTGTGGAGCGCTCAAAAGATTCTCTCTTTTGAAATCTGGTAGATTCTCTGCAGAAGTACTTGTAGAGGGCTGAGGTTCCGTCGTCGTCGATTTGTCGGTTTGATGCTCTATCGAGTCACGAAGTGCAGGAGTAGCCATCGGTATCAACTGAGAATCCTACTTTTAGTCCTTGGGATAGACGCAAAGTCAGGATGCAGTTATCTAAATCACAAGTCCAGACATATCCGGGAAGGCACCCTTCCATCTTGAAAGGGATATAACAACAATATCCGAACATGGGACAATGCATTAGGCATCAGTCGTATAATTTTGGACTGCTCCGTGATAGTAGTTGATCGAATTTCATGGGAACATGCCGAGCCGGAGCTAGGACTCTGGTATTGGGCCCGAACCTTTCCCCATACTCATACTTTCGGCCTTGATAGGTGACGCCAAACCAATCTAACTTCATTGTATGGGCTTCATCTGGTTCTGTGATTATTATGACTCTTGCATGGAGATGTTCTGTTTGGGGATGGGATTTACGTTCGGCTGAATGCCTCCCTGTCTAGCTTCGGTTCGGGTGCAGCTTCGAGACCGAAAGCCACCTAACCTCATTCAGAGTTATGGGCTCAAGTTGATGTCTTAGGCTGTAAGGCTTTCGCACTTTCCTCTCATCCTGACTTCATCATCAATACTGCCTCCAATTCACAACAACATGATTATAAACCCCATCCTCTCTTCCTCCCTTCCTCCGATATCAATCACCTCAATTCATGGCTCTTTGCTTGCGGCGTGTCGAAATGGTGATTGATGCGCAATGGCCGAGATCATTCGAGAGCACGAGTCGTCGCGATAATGCTCCACGACGCTGCAGCGTAATCCGTTGACGCACCACGAACGATTATTTACCCCGTGTTGATTTTCATATCATTCCATACCATGAACGCTCACAGTGCCGACCGTGCTTCAGCCAAACACGGTCCCGAATGTTCCAACCGCCTCTGGGCATCACGTCACGCTTCCCGACCACCCTCCCGAGTACGCTTTCGGGGTCCAAAACCCCAATTCATGAAGCCAGAAGACAACGTTCATGGATCCGAGAATGTGTTCAGACTCATAGTGCTTGCAGCTGGTCGCAGGAAAAAACACCCTTCTTGCCAAGACGTCTCGTTGACGTGCGTTCATATCCTTCTCTACGCCTCATACTCACCCAGGAACTCAACTGCGAAAACAGAAGATGCGCAGCGCTGAACTACCGTTGGGATCAAGTTGTGCCCGAAGAAGGTATGACCAAATCAGCGACTGTCGAGAAGCGCATGCGAAGCATCTCCCTCGGGAAACTCCCCAGAACCCTGGGAGATGCAATCGAAGTCACCCGTTCTCTATTAATTCCATTCAGATGGATAGATGCACTCTGTATCATACAGGATGACGGCCTGGACTGGGAAAAGGAGCTACAGAGCATGGTCCAAGTTACCATTGCTGCTTCCACCTCCGATCACTGTGACGAGGATTCTTAGACCCCGTCCGTCACTTCTCATGGAACATAGCACCACCCTCTGATCCCAAGTGGAATCAAAAGACGATAATTGTAAGTCTCACCTCCTCTCCTTGAAGTCACATGTCTCTTCGGTTGTGTTTTGGGGTCCGGAATGTCCTAGCACTACTGGCATATTCTCCTCAGGTTCTTGAATTGCTTGAGATATGAACACTGACTTAGAGGCTCTGAACAACAGGGGTAGCTACTCTCTTCCAGACACCTCTCTTCAGTCGCGGCTGGACACTTCAAGAGCGCGAACTCTCCCCTGGAATGCTCTACTCCATGGCCCAGATAATTAAGCTTTAAGTTTAAAGGAGTGTCTTAGGCGATCGGCATTTTGCCCTAGAAATAAAGCCGTTCAATTGCAATAGTATTGTTCGAAGGTCAGCTACGGCACTTTGTTCCGAATTTCCTCAGCCCGATGATAGTAAGTGCGTTTCAAACAATTCAACCTGGCGACATTGTTAGCATTAGGGAATGTGTGCAACATATGTATAAATGCGGTATATTGCGGTTTGCCTTACTGTTTTAGCAATTGCAAATTGTTGCACAAGACGTTCTAACATAGAAAGATCATTCCTCAACCATGGAAGCACAACCTCAGCAGAAATGTTTATTATCCCGCCAGGTCCTTAGTTCGCTTTATTTGGGAGCGGACGAAAAGCAGTGTACCAGCCGCAAGCAAGGTTTTGTCCCGTCCTCCAGCTGGAGATTGTATCCATGCAGTTCTGGATTTCACACGAAAAACGATTTTGGATTGGAAAATCCGAAGTGCTGTTTCAAATATGCCGAAACCCCCGGCGCTGTTGGATTCCGGCGAAGATGAAAAGAGTATGCATTATAGAGAATGCTTGTTGGCGGACATCCGTCTTGATGCTGGACCCTGGTCCGATCGCCCATTATCAATACATCGAACCTATTGGATTTGGCATGATATGGCCCTTTGAGTTTCTACATACCAAGGCCAAGTCGTCACGTGAGTCGATATCATAGTAGCGAGATGCAGGATCGGAAACACAGCATCTTTGACTATTTGGTTCCGTATATCCCATTGTACTGGGTATCCATTGCCAATATTGTCTTCAGAATTTCGCCATCTAGAAAGATCCCAAAATGGATGAATCTGTGTAAGGAGATCTATTGGTCGGAGGTCGGCCCTAAAATAGCTAGAGTCCTGAAGATGCTGGATAGTGAAACCTTTAAGCTTCAGTCGCTAATACGCCCCGCGCGTTCTGACGGTGTTTTGGTACTCCGCTGATGCTTCCTGATCTGGAGCCGAGAGGGGCATAGGTTTGAGGCCATGTCGAATTGCGTAATTCAATTGCTCAACTGTAGGTGTTGGTGTTGCAGTCACAGGGGTCGGAGGTGTTACTGGAGGAGTTGGCAGCGCTCCTGTTAAGTTTAGAAGTATTGCCATCGTTGAGAGAAAACAAAGAGAGGAAATGAAGTAAATATTCTGATGCGCGAGGTCGCATCAGCCCGAAGTGGAATGCACTCTTTGCCTGTGGAATGTCCTACCTCTGCTGAAAACTGATCGACCGTGAAAACGCCCATCCAGACATCAGATGACATCCTCTCACCTTGTCATAGCCGTTGTATGCCACGCCACGTAGATTTCAACTTTGGATTTGTATCTTGTTTGTTCCACCTGCATCCATAGCTCTACTGAATATCTGTTTTCCATTCCCTATTTCGATTTTTACTTTGGCTTTCCATATGCCCCATGAAAACTTGCTTATTACTCTAATCAATTCTGCCTCGATCCAGGTCTTCTTCTCGTCGGTGGAGACCTCCACTTTAGTCACAGGACTATCAACTCCTTGAGGAAGAGGATAGATACTCTTCAATCTCAATCATGCCGTCTTTACCGAGATGTAATTTATCTTCGTTCTGAGGACTCGCTATGACTGAGTTGATAGGCATATTTTGTAACGCTGGCGTTGAGTCCGAAAATCTCTGGGCCGCCTCTTTTTTATTTTATTTTTATTTTTAATATCAAGTAGTCTTTTTAACTGCCAGCTGGCGCTATATAGACGTGCTATTATGCAAAGTTCTAGAAGGCTAGCTTACCCGTTGTCTCTCTTGATGCCTACCCCATCCTCATAGCACGGTATCTAGCCTTCTTCCCTTTATTTTGCTACTCTGTGACTAGGCTGCTCGGAAAAACACCATGGGGCGTGGAGCCCCATTCCAACCCCACCCCATGGGGTGGGTCTGGGTGGAGTTTTTTTTTAAAAGTCCCCTATGAGTGGAGGACTAAAAATAGTCCTCCACCTATGGAGCTCCATGGAGCCCCATCTAAAAATAGATTTGCATAAATAATTTATAAATAAGTCGAATAATCTCGAGCATCTTACTTTTGAACGTTTTACTTTCGAGAGTTTTACTTTTAAGCGTTTTACTTTCGAGTGTTGAGCCCTCGAGCGTTGAGCTTTCGAGCGTCGAGCTCTCGAGCGTTTTATTTTTAAATATATCCACTTTTATTTTCGATGTTTTCGCGATTTGCTCGATTTATATTATTAGAAATAAAAGTGGATATAGTCTTAACTTTATTTATTTAGCGTATAATTTGAGCAAATCGCAAAAATATCGAAATGAAAGTAAATATATTTAAAAATAAAACGCTTGAGAACTCGACGCTCGAAAGCTCGACGCTTAAAACTACTTAACTCGAAATAAATATGCGGCTTTAATTAAAGTTTAAAGTTTAAATAATCTTAAAATTTTAATTTAAGCCGCGTAAATATTATAACAAATTATATTTAAAAGCTTTAATTATAATTATATTTACTATTTTATTTATTAATTTTTTTTATTAATTTTTTTATAATTAAAATTTAATATATTTTAATAAATATATTTATATTTTTATGTAATTTATGTATTCTTTATAGGGGCCCCACAAAACCCATAGGGGGACCCGTGTATAGAGGACTAATATATCTTTACCCCATGGAGGACCCATGGGTAGAGGAAAATTTTAAAACTCCACCCCATGGGTCCCCCACGAGCAGCCTATCTGTGACCGTTGCCAGTCAATGCTTGATACCGTAAATTACAGTCCTCTCAAGGTGAAGGCTCAAATATAGCTCTCCCGTACGGTTGTAAATACAATCACCTTTTACGCACGTCTGCGGACACCATCCTCCAGTATAGATCATTCCAACTCTCCCAATTCCATCCTTTTCTCCGTCTCCCACGCCTTCGTTACCTCCCTAGGGGCATAAGGGGACGAGATATCTACGCTTCTCCGGATGGCGAGGCCGGTCTCATTCGTAGCACAATGCTTTATAACCAGCAATAGCTAAGAACAGGGAAAGGCCTTGTCGTATCAGCTATGCTGTAGTTACACAGGAAACGCGTCCAATTCTAACTGTAAATCCTCTTCCTTCTCTACACTCCTGTTTGTGCCACCCAGGCCCCTCCTAATCACCTCGCCCCTGTCACCGGAAGTTCCAAAGCCCCTAGACTAGCAACTCTCTTGTGTAAACGCGGTGTGTGATTCGATCTCCTAATGAGACTACCCGCGGGTTACATTTTCGGCCTAATGTGAAGTATGGCTCACATATATCGAAAAAGGATGGATTCGCAGGTATATCTAGAGTAGAAGTCCTCTAGTAATCGAGTCGAAAGTGTGTTCATCGATTCGATGCGACGCGGGTGCTCTCCTCGAAGGCACTCGTCGGCTTTTGCGCTATTGTCGATTGTCGAGGTCCTTGCTATATTGCTCCGCAGAGGCTGCAGAGGTTCGATTCTCTGAATGTAGGCGCTGTGTTTGGATCTTGCTTGAATCGATAAGACTGTTGCTGTGCGGTAGTTGAGTTAATATTACAAAGTTTTCACGGTCGAAATACTCTGATTTCGGCCTCAAAACCCACAATTTTTGACTCAATCTTGGCTCTGGGATCTTATTGTGTAATGGTACACTCAATCCTAGGTTCGTAGGGGACACCCGCAGATCTTGAGGTGGTCTACTGCGTACAGGTGTTGAGTCGTCGTCCCTCTGGGCTGCCTCTTTGTCTCTTGCGTCCCTAGGCAGGACGCTGTAGTCACACTTCTGGTAATGATTCGATGACTCGAAGACTGAACAGAAATTCGATCAAGCCGCTTGACCAAACAAGCACCCGCTATGCCTGGCACGTATTTAATTATAAAAATAGAAATAAAGTTTTAAAATTGAATATAATTAATGTAGAATTTGGGGATTAAATTATTTATATTTTATTTTATTTAAGAAGCTTGGGACAGTCGGCAAAAAGTATGCCCGGCGCTGGGCCAAGCCCATTCTCGCCGGGCCAGTCAGGCAATGGGGGCGGTTTCCTGGCGTTTAGGGATCACGTTCTAGTTTTGCCTTGCTATTAATAGTACTAATTTTTTCTTTTTCACAAAGCCTTTTCCTAAGAATCATCACTTAATGACTCACGATAACTATACTTCGCGAAATGGCATTCCCACCCTAATACCACTGATTCACACGTTATAGACCACTCCATAATAACCCAGGATATCATAGCTCCACTATATGGCGGCCCCAGGCTTTGGATTCTCCTTTGGCGATTTCGTCCAAGCGATTAGCATCCTCAACGCCGTCCGCAAAGCCCTAAAAGACACAGGCGGCGCCAATGACGAATTTAAGCATGTCCGCCAGGACCTCGAACACTTGGAGATTCTACTCGAGCAACTGAATCGTGGAGATTGGGATCATGGCGCCGATGCAGGACATCTTAATGCTGTTAGAGGTCTGGCGCTAACTTGTAAAGTGCCTTTGCAGGATTTTTTGGTGAAGATTGAGAAGTTCAAGAAGTTGAGTAACCACGAGGTATGTGGGATTAGGGACAAGGTTGGAAGTGCCGCGAAGAAGGTATGCTGGGCGGTGGGGATGAGGGAGCAGGTGGAGAGATTTAGGGCGGTTATTGTGGCAAAGATAGCTTCTATCAATTTGCTATTGCAGATGAATGCGGTGTGAGCATTCATTTGGCTTGGTGGATGAAGAAATACTGATGAAGCCATAGATCGACGATATCTAAGATTGATATGAGGACTCAAGCGCGCGAAGATTCGGCAACGGCTTTCCAGACCCGGATGGACGATCGTCTAGACGTGGCGTCTAAGAAGCTACAAGATGTCACTGTAGTACAAGAAGCAGTGAAGCAAAATGTCAGCCGCCTTGTGAAGATCTGTGCTGGTACAAGTGTTGGTGTCGACGACATCCGAAAGTCGGTTAATGCGCAACATGCCAATATCAGGTGTCTGCTCAACAAGATTGAGAGACGGCAGAGGCAGAGTACCGGGCTAATCACACAGACTTCAATGGAAGTTGTTCTGCATATCACCAAAGTCGAAAAGTTGCTAAGGGAGCTCCTCGGTATTTTCGGGGGCTTCTCAATCCCCGCGCTCCAGTTGCTTCGGCGAATCCTTCAAACAAATTTGAAGAATTATGCTATACTCAGGCAAATCCAGTGCGGCCTCTCAAGCCAACCAATGCCGACGATGCAAGACTCTATCCATTTTACTGACGCACTTGGAAGAACCCAAAAATTACAATATCAGTAAGTTTTGGGAGTGCTTTGTTCCTCTCGTATAGAAGGGCTAGCCGGAAGCTCGGTATTTAGCTTGACTGGGAAGTCCAACGCTGACTCTTTCTAGGCTGGTCAAATACTGGGAAGTCTTTGAAGCAATGCTTAAATGCGTGTTCGAAGGACTACCTGGGGAACATCAAGTCCTTGAGGGGCAGTATCACGTCCTGAATGCAAGGCAGAAAGGCCTTATCATCGATCGAAACAGATGGGAACGGTCTATCTTTCCTGGGTCAGAAGTTAGCATGTCAATAGTCATCACGATCGAGGTATTCAGCAAAGAAATCTGTCTGCAACCTGGTTGCTGTGAGGTAAATCGATTGACAAATAGTGCTGCTAAAAAGGTCATATGGTCAGTGCAATTAACTACCCCTATTTGATTCAGATGCTCATTCCTTACCTGTAGCTCAGCTTGCCAACTCGAATACCCCCGTATTGACGAAGATTCCCGGGATGAAGTGGACTTTACCCTGGATTTGAATGATCCCGCCAAAGTGGAACAATTACAAAAGCTTTCCGTCGAAAAGAAGGCACCAACATCGAGCGCTTCTGAGTCCACTCAACTCATTTCGCTGTCTAAATTGATGTCGTTGTCTGAACGCAGATATGCTACTCCGGAGGACCTTGACGCATTCAAAATGGTCCATATCTCATTCGGTAGTTGGTTAGGCCCGCGGACAGGTTTCCCGATTGTTGAAGGCCGAGTATCTCCAGAGAACTTCCAACGAGAAGCGTTCCGGGCGTCTCGATGGCCGTTGTCGAAAGTCCTCAGGTGGCTTTCAGACAATTACTTCCCCCGTGAATTTGAACGGGCTTTTATGGACTTGTGCCTTCAGGGGCATGCCTTCTTTCATCTTCAAGAGGATACCGAAACCTTGAAGTGGAGATTGATTCGAGACTTTGAATCTGGCAATGTTTCTGAACCCATTCGTTCATTAACTTTACAAGGATATAAGCGACGACTTAATGAGAATCTTAGTCGCTTATCGCAATTTGTGCGAGATATAAAGATCGACTAGTCAAATATGAATTGGCCGCCCGCTATCAAGGCTTCCCTTTGAAAAGTTGTCTCAAGGACGACGCTTTATATTGTATTTTTCATATAGTATTATTAATCGTTTGCTTTGAAAACTAATATCAACTTTTTTCTGGGTTACGTAAAATTAATCACCCTCAAAATTGGCGCTTTCTTCTAAACTTAATCGAGGTATCAAAATCCAACGGTTTGATTAGTTTACTTAAAAATTCCGCTGTTTCGTAACTTCGGAATAATACGTAACTGCTTTGATAAAAAAATATTAAAACTTCGGTTTACATACGATTAAATTACGCCAGATAATGTCGTATTCGAATGTCGCCAAGTCATTAGACGCTATGATCGAGCCACAGCATCCCAGTACTATCGGAGTATGCCCTCGAGTATCGCCACATATTCTCTTTGGCGTCAGATCCATGTGCTATCCCTGCTTCTCTGCAAAAACGAACAGAGCGATGATGAGAACTTCCGGGAATATACGAGGGATGGCATGGCACAGAATATGGCAGAGAGCGGTTGAAGAATACTCGAGAAGAACTTTTACCGACCGAACATACAAGTTGCCCGCTATTGCCGGTCTTGCAGATGCATTCCAGCCCCCCTTCCGATAGGAGTATTCTAGTCAATATTTAGCAGGGTTGTAGTTAAAAAACTAGTCTTCGACTTGCTCTGGCAAAGAGACGAGCCTAGGGCTCATACTGAGGTTATTTTCGACGGCTACATTGCACGGTCGTGGTCGTGGGCTTCTACGTCGTTTCCCATAGCATACGGAACATACGATGTGGGCTCATTTGCTAGCACGATTATCGATGCGCATGCTGTGCTTGCCGGCATGAATGCGGAAGGGAAATTGTCAACTGGTTATTTGACTATCTCTACTCGTTTGAGAGCACTTGATGGGATTCCAAGGGTATCTGATATTGAGGCCCCATTGCTTCAAAAATAAGAAATAGCAGGAGACGACATACTCTGTGTTCACTGGGATACCAAAGCTGACCTTGAGGATAAGCGAGAAGGTTTAGTTTGCCTCATCATTCTACTGACCGAAACGGGACGTCATGGCGCAGGACTTGTAATCCGAGAAGACGGGGCTGGAGATGGGAAGTATAGAAGGGTCGGGTTGGCAAGGAAGATCAACCGAGACTGAATCATCGACGCTGAGCCTCAGATTGTCACGATTGTCTGAGCAGGCTGTTCGCAGATAGGCTTCTTTCGATGTCGCGGCGAAGACCACGAACTCAACTGAATTTGACGAAAATGCCAAAGATCAGACCACGAATTGAGGACCCGTTTGAATCAACATCTTTGTTCTGGGGACTGGGACACCCAGGGGGTATAACTAATATACACGACGCTTGCTATGTTACAACATAAAAGACCTCCTGTCTCTGGCATTCTCGCTCGACCTCAATACACTTGACCTCCCAGGTTCGTAGTATACCTAATCTACCTTTTCGTCCCGGCTGTCCCAATGAAAGGTACGCCTCCGCCTGCTTAACAGGCGCAGCATTGAAACAGGCAATATTTTTTTTTTTTTTTTTTTTTTTGGCTGTTGGTGATGGCCGGAACGTTGGCCGGCACTGCTTAGAATCAGGACTACACCTCTTCTTGGTGCGAGAGTTTGTCAGTACTCTGATCTCGATGCCCCAAAATTTGGCAGGCCCGATGCCCTTTGATGCCAGATCTCCTTCTCAATTTTCAGATGATTATGCCATCCCTGCTCTCCGGACTCTCGTAGCATTCTCACACGAAGTGCAATGCATCGCCAAGGCTGTTCTGTCCTCGGAAGAAGTCCAACATCGATCCAATAGGCACATGTGAATGTCTCGGAGGAAGTGGGATTGGTGGCGGTGCAGTTTGTATAGGGATAGGATCACAGATATTAGCGAACGCGGTGATATCTGCATCTGTAAGATCTGTCTGAACCACGGCATCGACGTAGTTGGACTTGGGCGCAGGAGCAGGGGTGTCTCGCACTCCGGCCATGATTCTTTCTCTGTTCATGAAAAGGGTCTTTCGCTCAGGCCATGAAGGACGCACAGGAGGCAGTCCTGTAAAGTAACTTCGCCGTTGTTCCGCTTTCTCGGACTCTGGTTTGGTATCAAGTCTTGTGAATTGGGGTTCACTTGCTGCGGCCCTGATCTGCGGCTGCTCGATATTTGGAATGTCTGCATTGATCGCTGGGGGTGATATTTGTCGCTCAGTCGCGAACATGTTCCTTCTCTGCTCTGCCTTCGCCAGTTCAGCCTTCGCATCCAGTTGAAGAGGAAATTGTTCTGGCGCTGGTGGAACATTTCTTTCTTCGATCTTTGGCATGTCACTTCTCGACTCTCTTCTCGCGTGGAGGGACAAACTCAAAGGAATCGCCATCTGCTCTCTACTTGGAAACTCAGTTCTCGATTCCCTCCTAGTGTGTAACGACAAACTCAGCGGGAGCACCGTCTGCTTCGAATCTGTTGCTTGTGGACTGGGTGCCCCTTCTAAGAACGTGCTCCTTCTCTTCAGCCTCGGTGAAACCGGCTTCTCGTCCAAATTTTCCTGCAGGTCCTCTGGTAGCTTCGGACTCGATATTGTGTTCGCTTTCCTCCTCATGAATCCCCTCGCAACTTCTGCCAGCCTAGGTGGCGGTGCTTTCTTTTCTGCTTGGGGAGTCGCATCCCGGCTCGATAACTTGCCATCTTGATCGGATGCGAAGAAGTCGTCGTTCGATCCAAAAGAAACTTGCAAGGTGGGAAGATGCCGAGTTTCGCCTGTGGGAGGAAAGAGCCATTTGTACAGACTTTCGGGGAGGTTGTGGCTTTCTGGTGCGGCACTGGCGTTAGTGATGGGTCCAAGCAGAGACAGCCGCCGCGATAAAAATCCTTTGCCTTACCTTGGTGGAACTCTCCATCATTGTCCTCCCACGAGATATAATATCGATCGAAAGCCCCGAAGGCTACACAAATGACGTTCTTCACGTTCTGCAACTCCCTCAACGCCGACGGCCCGTCTGTCGACCCTGTCTTGCTGTGCGACCGCGATCGCTGTTGCGAAGGAAATCTCGAAGAGGTTTGGTCAACCCTAGGAAGTCAGTATGAGTTTTTGAGGGCGAAGAGGGCATACAAACATTGTCACGGACTCTTGACCGGTCCATCTTGTCGGAGAATTTGGGGAGGAGCCTCGCGAGCTGATGGGCGTGCTTTCCAAGGAATCTGGTATGAAGCTGTCGGAAGTCCTCGAAAAACTGGAGACCCTGCCCAGAGAATCCGTTATGGAGGAATATGAGGACCGCGACAATATTGAGTTACCGTCTGAAATAGATGCGTAAGAACTTCGCGCCGACCGTGGATTCGAGTCAGTTGCAGAGGCATATGAGTTTCTTGCCGAGTTCAAGAAGGGTTCTGCAGTGTCTAGCTTTGGTGAGGAATCCATCATGAAGTCATTGAAGCAATCCAGACTAATCGATGCAGCATGTATTAAGAAGAGTCAATCTGCAATTCCTCTGGTCAGATCAGCATCTCATTGATCCTGAGAACTCCCTAAGACCCAACGTCGTCCAGGATACACTGCTACCCCGTCTCCACCCCGTTGAAACTCGCCTGTTCAATTCATGGTACGATATGGCAATTGCCTATTTCCCGACGATCTCCAAAGCTTCTTCACTCCAAGACAGGAACCACACGGTCGCATTAACCGCATTGGTCCTCTGTCGGACCATCCAGCGAACACGCATGAACGCCATGGTCAGAAATCGATTCGGACTGAATTATTCAGCGTTTCGGAACAGATCCGACTCCATTGGCAGTCGGATAAATGGCGTTTGAGGCCGGTCTGAGATTTTGCACATCGAATGATATTCGAAGCAGGCACGTGTCAGACCCAGCAGGGGCTTTAGGCGCGTCTGCGGGAACGGACATTAAGGTCTCAGCCTTGGGGTAGATTGACGCTTATATCCTGGAGAAGCGGCATGAATGTTTTGTTTGCGGCGCTCACAACATGAATCAGGAGGGTATCGAATCCACCACGATTGTGTCGACGCTGCACCGACGTTGAAGAATGGGACGAGAAGTCGATGATCGTTCGATTGTCATCTCCAGCAACAGCTCACGATGTTGTGTTCGGACGAGAACCCATGGAGGTGCAGCTCATCTGAAGAAGCAAATGCTTGTCACATTTGCTTGGTCTAAATTTGGAGAGGACCATGTTGTTGACTATCCTGAGCCTCGGGAATAGATCTGACTTTAGGACTAGTGTCTTGTCAAAATCTAGGTACCTTTACCGCCTACTCGGACATGTTGTGCTTGAGCATTCATCCGATATTTGTGGATGTTGTTTCCGAAAGCGTGGATACATAGGACTAGAAGACATGTTCGGACGGAAGGTGTACATTCTAAATTCTTTGAACTGCTTCTTGCTATCTCATATCGCCCAGCGGCTTGCCTTTGCGCACTCGCTTTTCCCATCTGACCAACTCGATCTCCAGTATTGTTCTTCCTTTGCCAAGTTTTCCTACCAATCCATCATCATCTCCATCCCAGTACAATTTCCACATGCCTGCGTCTTCGCCTTCTTCCTGCTTCACTGCTACAAATCCTTCCCAGTCCTCCAAAGTCAGTCGCTTATCTTGTCTCGTGCAATTGAATGGTCCAGTGATGTTTGGATGCGCATCAACTTTGATCCCATATTTGACCTCGTAGGTCTTTCTGTCCACGTATATCCAATTCAGGATTGGGGCGACGTCTGTGATGGTGGTAACTAGCCCCTCGTGTCTGTCCGGATAGGGTAGGTAGTAGCCCTCGAATGGATGAAGTGAAGCATCTCTTGGATCTGTCCTGACATACAACTGAGATCCATCATGTTAGCGCGCTAATTCGTTCTTTGGGGGCGTTATTTACCTTCGAGTCCTTTAATGCTACTTGTCGATGGTCGATTTCAAGACTCCCCGGTGCAGTATCCACGCAGCTCACAACAAGATTGCATCTTCGAGCTCGATGTTCCTCTCTTCTATCCTTCTTCTGTCCTTGTGTGATAGCCTCCTGTGTTGCTAGGAGCGCAGGGGCAGTGAGCAATGCAACCAGCATGGAAGTCATGTTTGCTGAATGTAGTTGATTCGAGAAGTCCCAGCGAGTGAATATGATTTCGGTCCAGCGCAATCAACAGCTCGTGAAAATGGATTCTGATAAGATTGGGATTCTGTCCATACGTGGTTGCAAGAGCATGGAATTCTTTTGGCGAAAAGAAATTCATGCGGGGGAGAAAAGTGGCCATATTTAAGATCTTCAGCAAGGATAAAAGTGTCGCGGGATGTCTAGGATCAATTTCGGAAACAGGACACAGACCAGGTAAGACACCATCACCAGATGATTTTCCTCGCCTAACCACGCCCGTATCAGAAATAAGGCCATCTTCAAAGGGGTCTCGGACCTAAAGCTGTCTTCAGGGTCCAGCCTGGGGTCCGTCAAGAACCGCCAAGAATACACCGACAGCCAGAGTGGGGAGAGATGACAACATCCAGGATGGCCTTTCTCACATCGTACGTGAACACGTTGAGATCTCGGGCATGATACTTGAGATGCCTGGGGTGTGTTTCGAAGTTTCCAGCGTTTTCGTAATGGTCGCTGAGCGGCTATGGTATTTCTCGCGTTCACGATACTAGATAGTCAGAATGCTTCGAGAAGACAGATATAAAACAGACCTGCCGCCCAGTCCAAAAGCAATCTACATCTTCATCTTCACTTCACTTCATCTTCATCCCATATAATCAACAGACTCTCCAGGTGAGATCTCATCTTCACTTCTCTTTTCAACATAAACAAAGTATCACTTGGCCCATCGATCTCGGTCCTGCTCCGATCTCCAAAACCCCTTCCACCACTCCAAATACAACTCCAAGATCGACTCCTCAGAAGTCGAAAAAGTCCACCACGGCTTCCCTCGCTACTCCACCCAGAAGAGTCAATTCCAGACCAACACCAGCAATGTCTTCCACGTAAGTTTCAACCTCTTCCCTCTCACCCCCTCTCCGCCGTATATTTCCTTTCTGAGTGAGTCCGAGACCCCTGCTGTTGTTCAAGTTTCCACTTCAACGATGAACTGTTTCTGACCCCACCCCCAGCCAAGCTTTCAGCACCACCGGCAACGCTGCATACTCGCCTTCCGAGGAAACCGGACGCAAAGCCCTCAGCACCAACTTCCAGAACGCAGGTATTCCTTCATCAGATAGCCTTCGCGCTCCTGCAGGTACGTTTCTTGTGCTCTCCATCCGCGATCTTCAAGCCACTTGGCCGATTGCCTTTTAGTACTCAACTAGCACTTGCTTCGTCTTCAGTCATCTGATTCCTTCTTCATCGATCCTCGTCAATGACCCTTTTCATTGCTTGCGTTCACCTGTTTGGACTCAGCTAACATTTTTCAATAGGCGGACTCCTTAAAGGCGCAACAGATGAGAACGGACACCTGAAAGCTGCCGCTCTCATGGTCGGTATCAAACTCGACCTTGAAGCAGAAGTCCACCTCACAGCCCGAGTACGCGGTGATATCACCGTCGGCCTGTACTAGTCGTGCCATTTCTTGACAAAAACTCATCACTCGGGTCTCTCGGTATGAGCCATGGGAAAAGAAGGTAGAAAGGAAAAAGTGCATGTAGATATCCGACCCGGCTACTATCTGATTCGAAATGGTCATCGGCGCGTTTGGCATGCTTGTTTCTGGATCGTCGTTTGGTGGCGATCAAAACTCGGAAGAACAGATTGCGAGTCTGGGAAAGGGATGGGATGGATTTTCTTTTTGTTGGGAGTCTGGAGAGATAGAGGAGTGGATGTGGATGTGAAGACAAAGTGGCTGGGTGTGCTTTGGGCTGTTGAGTCTTGTATACCCCCTGGCTGGGCTCGATATATGAACTCCAGTTATTGTTGACTTTTTGTTTGATTGTCCCGAGTGAGACATGATGTGACTTGTTTCTACAGTTTGATATCAATGTTTATGTTTCAGAGCCTAGTGCCGAACTCGCTCATTCTTGTTGGCAACTATGCTTCCTCGTGCTTTCAATGCTATGTGCACTGGCGTCATTCATCAGTCCTTTGTTCTCGTCATTCCAAGCAAGATGATGCCACGAGTCTGGTGAAGCTTGGAAGCACCATTGCATTGCCTCTCCGGTCAGTCCTGGGAACCGCTCTTTCCGTTCGTCCGTTCCTTCTATCCCATGTTGTGGCCAAGTGCCGGATAACCCATCGATGGAGTGACAGCTCACTTTTATCCGAATTCCGAAAGTCCTCTGGGACCATCTTCACAAGGTCCTAACCATGGCGATAACGCTTAGATCCAACTTCACCGCCTTTCGTGGCGTCTTTGGGGCTTTTGTTGTCGTCGACACCAGAAATCACTTCTGGTGGCGGGGTAAATGCGGGGTAAATTTTGATGATTTTGGGTACATGGTTCTGAGACACAATCCTCACTTCCCCGGCAGACGCTTGCTGTACAAGAATAATGCAAACATCACAATTGTAGCACCGAAGACGAACTATGAAAGTTAACAAGTCTCCTCGATATTTTAGGGGATGACTTACGTTGACAGGAACTGAAGACCCAAAGAAGTAGACATCCACCAACAGGCTGACAATGATGCTCACGCAGAGCGCAAAGTTCTTCGCGATATTGTCCAAGTGGACGATACATAGTCCAGCTGTGAATCCACCAAGTACTTGGAGGCAAATAGTCGTCCAGACGAGACTGTTGTATCCGACAAAGAAGCCATTCCTGGAGATCTCTTGACCATCCGTGTACATTACTCCAATGAACAGTGCTGGAAAGAGAGAGTAAAAGGACAATTGGACATTTCGAGTCCATATGGAGACTGATACCGAAGGGTTCTTGACTACCTTTTCGAAGTAAACGCCGGTCAGGCCTGAAGTCACGGATGCAGCGAGCACGGCTGCTAGTCCAAGTGGAGCGTTCATGGCTACCTCGGGGATTCCCATCGTTCTCTTCACTTTTTCTTCTCGAACTACCAGTTCCATGACATCTTCATGAGGCTTGAGGAAGCTCAACAGAGACCTGGCTCCAAAAGCGGCTTCTGGTACCTGGACGACAGCAATTCCGAGGGTCAGGAGGAACAAGGCGACCCATCGAGTGAGTGAAAGCTGTCTTTTCAGCAACAAGACGCTGAAAAGTGCCGTGGTCAATATCCTCAGCTGGTAAGTCACCTGAAAGGTCGCGACATTGAGGTTGCTGATGGCCCGGTACAGAAGAGAACTTTGAAGTGTGTACAGCGCTGCTGGTACACAAAGTTTCCATCCATCACCCACGAAAATTGATTCAAGAGCTCGGCTGAGCAATTTGAGAGGCGCATCAGAGGGATGACTTCGAGATGTCTCGTGGATGGTCAGGCCGAAGCTGGCGATCAGCTTGATCACTTCGACCAGAAAGATTGCTGTTGATGCAAGATATCGTCCTTTTCCGTCAATTGGTCTCACTCTTGTATGGTGTAATGTCTGCCAACACTTCAGTACACTTTCTCTATATTTTTCGTCTTCGTTATCAGATCCGAAGGAACCGAGACCAAGCCACTGACCAGTGTGAGAGCCGAGTTCTGGATGACGAGCTGGAAGTACAGTGAGCGAGTAAGCCATTTCACCTCCAGAATGACTTACAACTGCCAGCACCAAATACTTTTTCCAGTCTCGAAAGTTTTTTGACATCTTTGACAGCTTGATGCCAAGTCTCTCGCCATGCGACACTAATCACGTTCAAAGTTGAGAGAAATGCTGCTCCCATGCAGCAAATATAACGACTGCCAGGGTAAGGTATCGGTCAGCCCATGCACCAGGCACATGCACTAGGGATGGCCTCGACTCCCGAACGACTGCCACACCGATGTTTCCGACCCCGCACACATTGCTTATCCCGAAAGGATAAAATGCACCATCATGACTGGACGCCCGTTTCCAGATTGGTTGAAACGTGTGGTAAAGTGTTTCGATGGGAAACCCGTGCCATCCGAGACACCGATGCTAGCGACCCTGCGCGATTTATTACGGTAATTCGAGGCGCATCACGACACCTAGATTATCTGAGAGAATTTTGGTAATTTCATCACCCTCTCATCTATCACCGCGATCGCTGTGGAGCGATATCTCCTCGTTGAGTCGTCTGGTGTTGCTGTCATTCTGGTACAATGAAAGACACAGCACCAAGTCCTGAAGTTGAGATGCCTTCTCAGCCCAATGCGCGCCCTCGGCTTGCTGATATCGTCCGAAGCAAGGCGTTCCGCAGAGCAGCCAAGATATTCATCCGAATCCTGACGATTGTTTTGATAGTTTGCATTGTTCTTCAGGTCACTTTGGGGTATGCTATCGCCAAGGATCCGAGGTTGTTTCCAGCAGCACTTCAGAGGTCGAAGAATTTGCTCATAGTCACTGCGCATCCTGATGACGAGACGTTGTTCTTTGCACCCAGTATTCTGAGTGTCCTGGACAATCCAGCGACTACGGGAGGTCTCCTGGTACTTTCCAACGGTAGGTAAAATCTATCTTTCTCTCTTGTGTCCGAGTTGACTTTTCCCAGGCAACAATTATGGACTTGGTGATGTCAGAAAGGTTGAGCTGAAAGGCGCATGCGGCGTCCTAGGCATAGCCGAAGACAGATGTGAGGCCTTGAATCGACCAGAACTTCAAGACAACCCGAGGCAATGGTGGAATGAGACTGCAATCATCGCTGCTGTGAAGGAGTATGTCGCGAAATGGAAAATTGACGCTGTACGTATTCCAAGTTTGCATCTACGGTCGAAGAATGACAAATCTAACTCTTCTCAAGATAATTACGTTTGACCATGGTGGGATCTCAGGTCACATCAATCATAGAGCAGTGAGCAGTGCGGTGGAGTAAGTTGAAAGTCAAACCCGTGTGAGCACAGCTGACACTTCACAGAAAATACGCCTCCACAGAGCCCAATGCCCCTGTGACTTATCTTCTCTCGTCAGTCACCTTGCTACGAAAGTACAGCTTTCTTTTCGATCTTCCTTTGACTTCATTGTCATTCATGTGGAGGATCATGGGTGCTCTCATTTCTCCTGCCTCGACCACAGAGCAGGACTTCGGCGACAAAGCGCTGATTGCAAGCACATGGCCCTCATACCTCAGAACAAGAGAGGCTTTTCGATCTCATGATAGTCAATATTCGTGGGATAGAAGTTTGTACTTAGTGTTAGCTCGTCAAGTTTGGTTCAATGATTTGGTACGGGTTGAACGACATCACTAATTGATGACCTTGATGACCTTCAAATCTGACAAGAAGACCTTGAATGAATTGTCATCATTGGATGTTCTCTTTCCTCTTTCGATTATGTCGGCTTAACATGAACGCCGCACTGTAATGCTTACAAAGTTCGGTGACATTGAGAGCCGGGAGGCAGCCATAGTTATTTTCCTAGTGTTGGACTCACCAGCCGAGGCTAGAATAATAGCCCCGGGATCTGGACCACGCCAGTGAAATGAAAACCACGCATTTTGTTCTTCGTTTTTCTGGAAGTCGCAGCTCAAAATTTGACATAAAACTGGGGAAACACGGAGGAAAATACGAAAATTCCGTTGTTAGTAAGGTAACACGAGCCAGGGTCGAAGACGCAAGTTGTGTCAGCGGCATTGCCAGCTCATGTCTGAGCTCCGAAGAAGCCGAACATGTTTCTATTATCTCGCTCTCGGGCTCTTCAAGATCCCATACGTCCTCTGTCACGCCGAGTGACATCCTTGAAACTGGGGATTGGACTCTGAAGTCCGATCCTAGTGAGTCAGAAAGGCTTGTTTTTTCGCTGTCAAATCAACATCTCGGCTCTGCTAGCCAAGAAACGTGATCGTCGCAATCAAAAGGCTTGTCGTTCGCTAGTCTTGAAACTAAAAAACACCCAAAAAGCTTGGCTCCTGATCCCCAAGCGCGATTAGATCGTACGAGCATGCTCCGTCGAGGTCCCTGGAGTATCACGCCATGGACGTTATCCTTAAGAGATCCATGCAAACATCGCTGCATCACCCAACTTCGTGGCAGAATTGCATGTATGTGCAGTGGGAGTCTATTCGTCCGCGTCCGGCGGAGGCGAGATCCTCAGCATAATATGCACAAATATCAAATCACATCGTCTTCCGCTGCTGTACGAGAGACACATCAATTGTGCATAATCACCCAACTGCCCAAGATGGCTTGGGAAGAGGCAAGACTAAGCGAACAGACCAATGGGACCCTGTTGCAAGAAAATCAGGCCCCCACAAATTTACGCCGCAAGACAGTACAGCCACTCAGTTCAGACGCCCCTAGTGAGTCGCACGTGGTGGGATACCAAAAGCGATTTGTCTCACAAATGCCTCAACTACCGAGCTCACTAAGCTGTTTATTAAATCCCATTCGATTGGAGAAGCTCTGCACACCTGCCTCACACAGAGGCACCCCTTCAACCCGAGTCGACTATCGACATGGGCTCGGTCGCTGATTTATCTCCGTGGGTCTGGCCATGTATCCAGACCCGGGAAAGTGTGGTAGCATTCTGATACTAAGATGCTGTTGAAGAGGGGCGGCATACCTTTCCCATGCTCACTTCTCATTTCTTCCACAACTTTGCCGTGAAATGGCAGCCACAAGTTTTCTCCTTAACTACAATTGTAGAATCATTGCTGCCATTGTGTTTATAGTCTTGGTATACTTTCGTCACAGTATTCAAGTCATTCTTTCGGTCACCACGTTACCAATCACGTGGAGGCTGACCTCGTCTGACTTCTTTATTTCACAAGCGCGAGACCACTTCGACATAACGTTCGGAAACTATTCAGATCACCAACAGTCATCAGAACCAGATTATCCAGATCTCATTCCACCGATACTTCATCAGATCTCGCTAGGTCACAGAGAACCTCGGGAAAAATGGATGGAAGCGAGAAAAGCTTGTCTATCTTACCACCCGAATTGGGAGACGTACCTGTGGACCGATGGCGAGGCTGCGAAGTTGGTCGAAGAGAAGTTTCCTCACTTGAAGGACATGTGGTATGGATACAAGTATCCCATTCAGAGAATAGATGCTCTGAGATACATGGTGCTGCACGAGTATGGAGGTAACTTTCCCGCCCAGGTCCCAACATCAGCTTCACATATTGACTGTTTCATCACAGGGGTTGTTCTTGATATGGATCTCGAGTGTAGACGATCACTGGGTCCACTACGGAGATTTGATTTCGTAGCACCGGCAGCTCATCCAGTCGGTTTCTCCAATGGCTTCTTGATGGCGAGCAAAGGCCATCCATTCGTTGCAGAATTGCTTCGCAACCTACCGATCTTCAACTGGAATTGGCTTGGACTACCTTATGCTACCGTTATGTTCAGCACCGGGTGTCACTACGCCTCGTTAGTATTCACTTCTCCCTTTTCTTTGGCACGGGTCACCTGACACACTTTTCACAGAGTCATCCACGCTCTTCAGAGTAACAGGAGTAACCTCAGAATCCTCGGTGGGACTCCAGAGAGCCCAAACTTACATCGCCTAAACGGGCATGTCATCACTCCCTTGTTTCAGCATCTCGGCGCCTCGTCATGGCATTCTTTCGATGCTCACTTTATTGTTTCGATGGGAAAGTTAGCGGTACCTTTGGCGATGTTCGGCGTCTCATGTGGTTGTATTTTTGCGTTCATCTGGGCTGGGCTGCTGCAATACAGACTCGTTCGAGCAAGAAGAGCTTCTACGTCAGCGAAGTCTTTTGTAAGATTAGAATAGCTAAGCGGCTTACAACTAGCGTTTGGGAAATGGCGTATCCGTACCTCGATATTTTGGGGAATAATAATTAGGGCAAGAGCAAACGTTAATTGGAATCCTCCTTGACCATGTTTTGATTAGGACAGAGTAGAACGTTCATCGTGTTTCCTATTGTCTATTTCGACTCTTCTCTTCCAACTTCTTCTCGGTCAGCAAAACAGTTTCAATAAACTATCTCAGCATAAAGATTGCAAATTTCTGAGATCTGAGACTGTCAACGGCATGCGAGGACACAAATTTCAACAAGTGATTATGAGGTTACGACATCTCATCACAGTGCTCAGACTTGCGAGCGTCACCTCGCTGATGACTCCGCGCATTTGCTAATAATGCAAATCTGCTGGCATAAATTAATCAACGAGGAGCTCCTGGGGTATTCATAGCCCCTGTCAGGAATTATTTTATCTCAGCTGTTCGCCCTCTTTCTGTCCCACCTCCATTCTCTCCGTGCAAGATACCTTATCCAATACCGAGAGGACAGGTCAATCTCCCAAGGCTGGAAGTACTTTGTAAATAAGCATCAAACCCTCCAAAAGTAGTTCTAGAAGTTATTAGTAAAAATGCGAGGGTTTTATTCGACTTGATTCTTGGGCCGAACAAGTCTACAAGTTCAGATTCCTATTAGATGTCCTTAGAGCTCTATTACTTTAGCGTGTAGACTTTTTCGAATACCGCGAGCCTAGACTTGTGTGACTCCATCTGAAAGATGATTCAAGAGTCTGTGATTTGTTGAAATTACGATCCACTTCATATCTTCGATTCGTACAATATCTCCACTGGAACATCAACGACCTTATCCCTCACATAATCCGCGAACCCCTTCCCAAGCGCATCCAACCTTGTCGAACTACTCACTCCCCTTCCCAAAATCCCATAAACCACAAAATGCACAGCAAAAATGTTCTCAAATTCAACTCTCTCAATGAAATACTCCTCACTCCAGTCTTCACCCATCAACTGAATCATTTTGGGTGAACTGAGAAATGAACGAAGCCATTCCCATGCTTTGGCTGTGCGGACGAAGAATCCAACATTCAGATTGGAGCCTTTGTCTCCTGAACGCGCAAGCGCGATGTCCCCGAGTCGGACAGGCTTTGTGGGTCCGAATGAGGAAAGTGATTTGCCAAGGTAAGTGGTGGGAACATTTTCTCGACGCTCGAGAAGCTCGTACTTTGGTGGATGTCCGACGTCTACTGGCTCATTTATAGCTCCAGTTTTCACGTCGCAGAATGTGATCGTCTCTTTCAATGAATTTTGAGGGAAGAGAGCAGGGTACATCGCGAGAAAAGGTTTCGGGACAGCGGTTCTCATATCGAGCGCGGAATGAAGACCTGAAAAATGCTGCAGCGAGATGTCTCTGAAGCCAAAAAGAAGGTTTAACAATGCTTCTTGAGAATGTGACTCAGCGAAGACGCGCATGTATGTTGTGCTGCTTAGTTGACTTTTTGGATTTCGTTCAGGGGTGCCGACTCTGTTTCTCGCTTAGACCAGGGTAAAAGATTGAGGAGGAGTAGCGAGCTTACATTTGGAACTCAAGGATCGAAAGTTCTTTATCTGTACCGGATATTGAGAGCTTTCGTCTGAGTTGAGTTTCGAAGAGTTTCCATTTCTGGGTCGTCCCATAGCCAGTCGCGTTGAGTAGAATTTGAGATTGGTAGCCGCCGGGGTAGAATATCGTGGTCTTCGTCGTGGGTGGCGGAGGAGCGCCCTTAATTCCAAAGACTTTTACTCTGCAAGAGCGTGATCAGCAATTTCTAAGAAACTCTGAGTGGTTGGAAGGTTTACCTATCGTTGCCAACTTGCTGGACCTTGACATTGTTGAGATATGCCTTGACGTCGCTGTTCAAGTAAACGCTCCCCTGAAGCTCATACAAGAATTGACACTTCACAGTGTCTTCACTGATCATGCCGCCTGTGCCTACATGTTTCGTAATAATGCAAGTGCCATCCGAACCAATCTCAGCAATTGGGAATCCTGGCTCAGTGAAGATCTCGAGATCGTGTTCGGTAAAGCCAGCAAAGTTTCCCCCCGTGACACAAGCTGAACACTCAATTAAATGACCTGATATGAGGGCGCCAGCAAGGCGATCATAATCGGTATCTTTCCAAGAATGCCAAAACCATGCTGCTCCAATGACCGGCGATGCATCAGCAACTCGACCACAGATGATGATGTCTGCTCCCATTCTCAAACCTTGGACGATGGCTCGTGCTCCCAGGTAAGCATTTGCCGAGACGAGAGGAACACTTCCGGTCTTCGACGGGTTCAAAGTATTCCACGGCAACTTGACATCTGGGTTATCCGAGTCAAGATGTGGAGGGAGGGTGTCCTTCAACGAAGCTAGATCCTTGCCAAGGACTGGCAACAGATCGTCGCCAGAGACGAAAGCCACCTTCAGCTCCATCCCCTTTTCTCTCGCCTAATCTTTGTCAGCGACGCCAGACCAGCCTCGCAATAACTTACCAACAAAGCCACTTTATGAGCAAGGCCAGAGGGATTGAGACTTCCTCCATTGATCACAACTTTGATTTTACGTTCAGCAATGACTTCAATACTTTCTTGGAGACCAGCCCAGGCGGTGTCTACCCAGCCAGGATGTTTTCCAGCCTGATATGCTGCTGCGTTCTCGGCGAGGTTCATCTCTGATTCACTTGTCAGTGCTGTCATCTTTTGTTCTCGCAATTGGGCTCTCACCCGCTAGATAGTCGCCAGTGATGAAGTCTACATCACCATCGGTGGCTTGACGCAGCATTTGCCAGCTCGGGTCATCTGCCCAATGTTCAGCGATATTTGGGCGTCGTCAGAACAGTGCATCGTAGCCATACTTGCATATCCAGAGCAATTGGCCACCCTTACAGGTCTTCGTCCAATCTCGCTTGTCCATCGCTCGACTAATACCCAAGACTCTGCCATCACGTGCTAAATTTTAGGGAATGGATAATAAATTGAAAGGTTTTTTATCATTTAAATGACGAAAATGGCTATCTTGAAATTGAAATTGTGAAGCACCTGACGAAAAGGCCATATTTTGTGAAGCCCAGGAATGCGGGGTGAATTTGTATCCCACGTGATGGAGGGGTAATTCGGCAAACCTTGCTAGGCCGAGGAGATTTTCTTCAACCAACTTTTTCCGTCCTTGGAAGAAACAACACCAATGCCTCAACCGCCACATCTGAGTGGCTGAACACTCCGGACCAGCCCACTTTAGCTCAATCTCTGACTTCCTGACAAGTTTCTCTCGAGTCAGTGAAGCTGGGCATGATACAGTAATGGATACAATTCAGCATCAGAGTGCCGATTGTCCAGCAGACAACCCCGCATGCTCCATAGCTCTGTAACGTGTGGTCAATGTCCACCTCGTCCTAAATGGCTTCGTTGTCCATATTTTCATCTGGATCTGTGAGACCCGAGATCTTTCATAAATTTTATACTTGCAAGGTTAACGGACTGCGGGACAGCGGCGCCCTACCTGAAGCACTTCAGTATATATCCCTTCTTCCATGTGCTTTCAATGTCCACTCACCCGCGATCTTGAGATCTTGCATACACGATGGGAAGTCTCGATCTGAAGGATAGCTTGACGCCAGAAACCTACTCAGTCCCCTGCCAATCAGAGAAGCTCTTCCGTGAAGGTATTCTGAAGAATCCCCTCATTGCAAAGAGTCTACCACCTGAGGCTGCGAAGTGTGCTGCCAAGATCAAATATGTTGGATCTGATAAGCCCAGCATACCAATCAACTGGCGTTTTGCTGAGAGCATCTCATCGTTGAAAGGACTCGAAGCCACCCTGTTGAACGCCTTGCTGGTAAAAAAGTATGGCGCGGAGCCACAAGAAGTGATCATCAACACGTCAGTTCTCCGTCTCTCACAGAAACCCACACCACTAACCAAAACACCAGCGATCATGCACAACTCTTTATCATGTCAACCCTCTTCTGGATCATTGACCCTCGAGGCGAGAAAATCGCAGCCTTCAACCCAAAAATGACGGGGTATTTCCCCAGCTGGGATATTCACAACCAAGCATCAACTCTGCACCGCAATTCCTGCACCAACATCTACAAAACGAAAGATGGGCGATTCTTCCACCTCCACGGTTCCATGAACCCCGATCCTTCGCTCGACAGCATCGGATTACCCCACGACACGGACGCTACTTCCGTCGAGGAGTCATGGAAACCATTTATGGAAAAGATGTCTCAAATCGATTCTCAAGAAATGCAGCGCCTCGCATCAGATGTCCACAAGCAAGCTGGAACGATCTGCCGGACGAAAGAAGAGTACTTGGCATCCGAGCACGGAAAAGCAAACGCTCACGTCGGCCTCTTCGAAATCCACCCTCATCCCAACCCCCTCCAAAAAGCAGGATGGTGGACCAGCTCCCCAATAACAAGCGTCAAGCGTCCCCTCGCCGGCCTTAAAGTCCTCGACATCACCCGCGTCATTGCCGCACCAGCCATCGGTCGCGGACTCGCAGAGATGGGAGCAAGCGTGATGCGAGTCACAGCTCCTCATCTCTGTGACTACTCTTCTTTACACTGCGACTTGAATTGGGGAAAATGGAACACGTGTTTAGATTTTAGGAAAGAGGGGGATGGGGAGAAGATGAGGAAGCTGGTGTTGGAAGCTGATGTTGTGATTTCGGGGTATAGACCTGGAGTTTTGGATAAATGGGGGTTCGGACAAGAGGGGATTCTGAAGATTTGTAAGGGGAGGGAGAGAGGGGTTATTTACGTGAGGGAGAATTGTTATGGGTGGAATGGACCGTGGAGTTATAGGAGTGGGTGGCAGCAGATCAGCGATGCAGTATATACAGTCTCTCGTTCTTGAACAAAAAGTCTCGAAGCTGACAATAAAATAGTGCTGTGGAGTATCGATGGAGTTCGGTCGAGCAATGGGCAACGACGAAGCTGTCACTCCCGTCTTCCCCAACTCAGACTACTGCACAGGTGTCGCCGGGATCTCAAGCATCCTCACCGCACTCATGCGACAAGCGGAAGAAGGAGGCTCATACACCATCGATGTCGCTCTGAATTACTACTCTCAGTGGCTAGTCAACTCTTGCGGCGTCTATCCTGAAGCAGTGTGGCAGGATGTCTGGAGTCGCAATGGCCGACAGGTCTTCAGAAATTATCATAATATGGTGTATACGCTACCAAGATTCGCGAAGATGCTAGCAGAGAATAGCTCGGATACGGTGATGAGGGATGAGTGGTTTGAAACGAGGGAATCGAAAGCTTTGGGCGCAGAGATCAAATGTGTGAAGCCGATCTTGCAGTTCCCTAGTGGAGACGTGGAGTTGAGATTCAATGTTGGGACGAGGACAAATGGTGTTGATAAGCCTAGGTGGCCGAAGGATTTGATGGTTGAAGTTGTTGATGAGAGCAATTGAGTCGATGCAGATGACAGCGGGGAGACTGGCTCTCCTGGTGATGATCACTGTATTTTCATAAGCGTCGGCGCCGCTTCAGGGCGCAGCTCGCTAAATTTGCAGGCCACCCCGAGGCTGGAGATCGCTAAATCTTTAGCGGTCCAGTGCCCACCAGTCCCTCATCAGATCATCAAGGAATGAGGTCTCCGAATTCCACATAATCCTCTGTTTAGTTGGGTATTAGATAGACTTCATACAAGAGTTGGGAATAGCTTTGCGTTAGAGACAATTAATTCAATCGTCTTACATTAGAGACTACGATTAACCAACTTTTATATTGTGCCGTTTAGAGCTCATCAATGTGCCCTAACAACCACTGTAAATGACGGTAACTTGACCTAGGCTGGAACTGCGGCTGCATATGACCACTCAAGAACGTCTCTGCCCACATCAACCCTCTCTCAAAATGCTGGACGCCCATCGTGCCTTGAGGATTCTCAAAGCCCTCCGGATACCCATTATCAACAAACACCTGCATGTACTGCAAATCCGGTAGTGTAATGACAACTGGGGCACTTGGCTCTTCCTCAAATCCAAGTTTGCCGTTCCAGGTCATATTTTGGATAGAGAGGAGTGTGCCGTCGGTGATGACTACGAAGTCGAGTTGGGCATTGGAGACGAGAACTCGGTTTGTAGCTTCGATGACTTGGGGAAGGACCTTGATGATGGAGTCGACGGAGGTGTCATCGTTGTTGACGAAGACGGGGCCGGAGCATTCTTGCCAGTCGACGTAAGCTGGCGCGTGCATGGCAGCTTTGACGTCGTCACGGTCGAAGTAGAGGGGTGTGAGAGCGGGGTAGGCATAAGCCAGATCGGTTGGGAATCCTAGTGGATCTGGAATGAAAGTCAGCATAGAATTTTGGGTCTCGGAGTTTGCTGGGGTTCTTACCTGACGGGATTGGGCATTGAGTAACAATCTCGTAGGAGTTGAAGCATGGGTTGATGTTGAAAGCAGCGTTGGTGGCAGCAGTGTTGATGTCACATTCATCTGAGAAGTCGGGAGTAGGAGGCTGGATTCCAGATGCCGGGTAGGTCAAGTACTGATCTCTGTATGCAGCGTATCCACAGGACTCGTCGAGTGCTTTGAGCTGTGCAAGGTAGCTAGCGTTCAAGCCAATCATATTGTTGTTTTGTTCGACGAATGGGTATGCAGTCACCTCCTCTTGGATGTAGGTGCAAGAACCGATGCAGGGGTCGTACATGAGCGCTCCTACGCTCTGTTAGTAGTGCTCTTGTCCAAGAAAGTAGCTGACTTGCCAGAGAGATCGAAGTGGGTCGTATTATTCCTGTCCAGCATTTCCGCTGAGACATAAGGAACGTATCTGCCAGCGTAACTTTCTCCGGTGACGTAGATCTTGAAGTTGGAAATGCCGAAGATCTTCTGGAAGTTCAAGAAGAAATCCGCGAATTCTCGAGCGATGTCCTCTTCACTAGTAGCGGTGACATTTCCGATAGCGAATCCAGTGCCGACTGGCTGTTCGACCCAAAGAACGTTGGTGAGGTTGACCCACGAGTATGGGTTGAATGTAGGTTGATATTGACCCCAACTCCAGATGAATCGACCGTTTTCTTGGAAGAAGCCCTCGAGGGAACTACAGCCAGGCCCACCGTTCAGCCAGATGACAATTTCATCTACAGGTGGGCCGTCAGTGGGTTGGAACACGAAGAATAGAGCTCGAGATGGATCTGATTCGTCGATTGGAACAAGACCGGAGTACATCTCGCCAATGTCAAAGTCAACTTCTGGAAGAGAAGTGACCTGATATGCTGTTCCTATTAGAATATCACAATGATTGTGGAGAGAACTAGACTCACGCTTAGTATCGTCGTTCAAAAACCTGAACCCACTGGTATCGCCTCCTGGACAAGAAGTTGGTTCGGGGACGAAGCAGCTGCATGCTGACGAGACCTTCGATGCAACGGCCGTCGCTAACGAAGATGCAGTTGAGGTGCCCAAGCAATTCGCAGCCCATGAAGCAGTGCCGGTAGGAGCAAATACTTCAGAAGGCTCACCCGTGAAGGAGCTGCAGAAAGATTCGAGGTTGTCGAGACTGGCGGTGAACTGCTTGTTGAATGCGTTGACACAGTTATTTCCTCCACAGCTCGCTCTGTTTTGGTCAGCAAAGTCCTGATAGAGAGAAGAGGAAATGCTTACGGCGCTGTTGGGTTTGGAGTAGCGACGGTCGTGCAGACCGGGGTCGTCGTGGATGCTCTCCTGTAGATTGGATTTGGTTTGGGCTTGGGGGCTCCAAGGTCCTTCTTCAGGAGCCTCGCGTCGTATCCCCTCTGCTTGACGACATTCTCTAATCTTCCAGCAGAAACTGTAGAAAGAAAGGTGCAGAGCATAAGCAGCGCAATAAACATACGCAAGGCTGTGGCCGTCATCTTGGAAGTGATCGCAAGTCAGTAGCTAGCACGAACCCCGTCACTTGGTAATGGGAGGGGAGACTTAAAGTATAAGTACTCCGCCATCACGGATTCAAATTTCCTGGTTCTGCCTACAGCTTCCAAGCTCCGATAAGACTTCCATGCAGCTCATCATCATCGACTGATAAGAGATTTCCGTTGTACAAGCAGCTATACCCCGCCGATATACTATTTGAGATTAAGGCCTAAATAGGCAGGAGATTCAGGGGCATACCTCGCTAGCGAGGGGTTGGATACCCGCCGATAGGCACTAATCCGATAAAGTTCGGAGCTGGCTGAGGAACTTTTCTAGAAGGGGTTGGTGGTTCCTTTGGGGCCTGACCCGGTGCTTGAATCTGATCTGCTTGCAGCTTCCGGATCCAGAGGCGATGCATCTCTTCGGTCGCGAAGCATCCCATTCTTTGAAAGAAGAGGGGACCACAAGTCGTTCGGGAAGCCGCAGAACTTCAATTGAAATTTAAACCCTTCTAGAAAGACGCTGAGAATCTTAACCCAAGGGATTGGAAAGTTTGTGTAACCCGCCAAGAAAGCTTGCAAGCGATTGCCGCTTAGTCTGGAAGCAATTTAAAGCGAGAAGATGTTCCCTGGTTGGAAGTAGCTAGGAAAAGTATGCGCACGGAGCGCAGGAGGGCACACTACTTATATCTGCCACGCCGCGATGGGCTCACCGAAGCTTTTACGAAGATAAGACGGGAGAACTTGAGAAATAAAAATTAGTGTTTCTGGCACTGGTCAAGTGGTGGTCTCCACGTGATTTGTTGCCCTTTGTTTTCAGGAGATTGCCCCCCCCCCCCATTTCCTCTCGCTCGGCTAGTGTCAAACGGAGGTGCTATGAGTAATCAATCTTGATTAATTTCAGCATTCTTTTTCAGTCCGAATGTCCTCTTTTATCATGTCCTGCCGATCATCATTTAAAGAGTGGGGGCATCAACCCCTGACTTTCGACAGCTAGCTGTAGTGCAGCATCCTATAGGTACGCATCTAGAGAACGTCGACTACTAGAGCGTTTTTTTTCTAACGCAGTCGAAAGAATCATAATATATTCTAGAATGATGCTTTTATTACGTGCAGAAAAGAGAGTAAGGCCATCAAGTGCCAAGCGTCTTGCTGTCAAAGCTGACCGCCTAATAATACTCGCTAGTTTTCGACGTATTGAAAAATGAAGAGCGAAGATGTGCTTCGAACTTGCGCTTCGACTTCAACTGAAACGATTTGACATTCACTTGTTTTGAGCGGGTGCCCTCTATGCCCTCTGCTCTCGCTTTCGCTTTCGATGCTCGAATTCGTTCGTTCTACTTCAATATTCAAAATGGCGAGTGAGTCGATTCCGCGAAGTTAGCTTTGTTTAGGAGCCAACATCAACCTCCATCTAAAACTACCTCAACTTCCACAATGACAACGACAAACCCACGATCCGACAAGCACTCGAAGATGCAACGTTGCGAACAAGAACTTCTACACCCAAAAATAGTATACGATTCACAGACTATGGCTTCTCAACCTCCTGTGCCAATAACCCGCGTTCGAAGCCTACTTCCCAACCTCTCAAAGTTGCGCCTCAACCTTCTCTCCGGTCCACCCACGACTTTCACCTGCTTTCCCAAATTACCTATCGAGCTACGCATCAAGATGTGGAGGTACGCCAGCTTCAACGAGCCTCGCATAATGCACGTTTACTTTCAGATGCCGATGACCTTTCCTCGCATTTCCCAGCGTGTCTAGAGGAACTAACATCCGAGTATCTTGTCTAACTATGCCCCCTAGGAACTTCAGCAGTCTACCACGAGTCTCGGGAGGAAGATCCGAAGCACTACACCGGGCTCGAGAAAAAGTAGGAGAGGTTAAGGGTTGTGTACATCAACCTTGATATCGACTCCTTCTTTCACAATTTCTGGGACATGCAAGATGGCGCCTATCCTCGATTCGCACACAATTTCGACCTTGATATACTAGGTACTCAAATCTATTACTCACCTCACCTTTCCACTAGGTATATATAACGATGACTACTCCGTTAATGCACACAGAGCTGGCGGCGTGGGGCGAACTTACTAATGTTAAAGAAATCCTCTACCTCGTACAAGCGTCATACCACTACGACCCGGAGAGGCTCAAGATCCATGAAGCACATAGCATTACGGATACTTTAGGGGAAGAGTTATACCGGACGGACGGTGAGGAACAACACTTGAAGGATCAGAGAAAAGAGGTAGAAGCCTTGGCGACAGAGTCGAGGCACGAGCGCATAAAGAATAAGGTTAAGCTGGGCGTCATATGGATTGAATACAGGAAGCTGGATTTTGTTCTGGCACCTGCGGATGAGGGATCGAGACCCGGAGTTAACCGACGAGCAGGGTGAGGAGACAGACTGGGCCTACGAAATCGAGTAACCACTCCGCGACAGTGCGGTATGAACGGATCTCTTGGCTGTGATTTTGGAGCCGTAGTAGACTGGGAGAGCATACGATTTTGCTTAGCTTATGAATATTCGGAATTCTCCCGGTGATGTGTGAGCATCTCGAGACCTCTAGTACGAGCTGAAGTAGGATCAATGCAAGCTTTCCTTCAGATATTAATCTCATGTTCCAGAACATTACGTCTTGAAGCCAACCTAGCCTGTAACCCGATGGCACTTGGATGAGCCTCGTCGGGGAATTAGTTTCTAGGAGAGTTTGCGGCTTTCTTGTTTCACTAGATACAATGATTATGAAAGTGCTTTCCAAACTCACAAAATCCCATCCCTGCCTGGTTTTCTTGGTGTCACTCTTCTGTTTTGAGAGGGCATTCAATGATTGTGATCCTTGAATCGGCCAAAGAGCCCAGTCTAACGCACTCCAAGAAAGTCCAGACAAGGCCGGGAAATTGCAAAAAAATTTTGCTCCAGACTCGTACTTAAACACTTGAAAGATCTAATGAAGAGGTAGCATAAAATCAGGAGTAGACCGTGGTGCGGGGAATTAATTTAAATTTCGTGCTAGAAATACGAACTATAGCAAAGAAAGGACGTTTTGTTGAAGTTTGTGGTGTGAGCTTGTGCTAGTCACGTGGCGCTTGGTGCCTTCTCGCAATTCAGTAATCATATTTGCAGATATTCAAACGGCAAGATGTTTGCGTTGATCAAAACTGCACATATTTAATTGTACTTGATCGTTTTCGAGATTGGCTTGAATTAAACGCTTAATGCCATACATATCATTCTAGCAAGACAATAAGAACCCCCCTTTTCTCTCGCTTAATAGTTGCATGCAGAATATTTTTTGAATATCAATGACAGCAAACTTTGATACTTTATCAAGGCTCATAATAGCAATTCTTTGATTTTAATCACTTGATAGCTTTAAATTCGTTGAGAAACGGTATCTCGTCATCTTCATAAACCTAATGGCATGATATCGGTGGAAAACAAGACTTCCAAAGAACGTTAGCCCCAACGCTAGCAGAACCGAGCTACTGTGAATGAACTGTTTCCAGGCCTTTTTCTTGACAGGACAACCTCAACTCAAATTCACGCCCACAAAACAGTTCTGTTTATCATCTAGATCGCAACCTTTGCAAAGCCTTTGCTTTGCTGTCCTGTCTCTACCTACACACGCAGCGTCTTATTCAAAGACAGACTTGAAAATCGAAAAGCTCATCACGCAGATCGATTCAGCCTCGGGCACGATTGCCACACCATGTCGCAACTCAACACCAAAGAACAAGTTGAACAAACGCCTCCCTCCTCGCAGTCCCAGGCGCTCTCTCCAACCCTCCAAAGCCCCCAGGATGGCAGGACATTGTCCCGACTCTCCGTCCTCCTATCGAGTCTGTTGAAGCTTCAAACAACAAACATCGGGGTTTTCATACCGACGACCTTCACCTGCTTCTCCAAACTACCAATCGAACTCCGCTTTAAAATTTGGAGATTCGCCTCCTTCAATAATCCCCAGATTATCCCTCTTCATATCAAGGTTGAGCAGACAGCCTCATTACCCATCCCAGCCATTCTACTCGCCTGCCACGAATCTCGAGGCTTAGCTCTCCAGATGTACATACCCTGCCAAGAACGATTCAATACCTGGGAAAACAACAGTCACCGCACCCAGTATATCAACTTCGCTGTCGACGTGCTCCGGCACGAGAAGAAAACCTCGTTCGAACCACCTATCGGATGTCTGTACAACTTTAGCCCTATAGTTCTGCTCCGTATTCAACACCTCGGTTTCCAGGTCGCCGACGCACATTCGGGATTGATTCGCTCGCCTGCTTTTGGAACCTTGAGAATATGGCCCTACATGATGTCACTGCAGGTTATACATATTCAGGTCCTGCCTAGTTATGGAGATGCTCAATGTCTGGATAATGAACTGAGAGTGAAGGTAGCTACTCCCAGCCATTGTCCCGCGACTCGTGGGACATTGAAGAACTATACTGACTCCGAGACCTAGGAAACAGCGGAAGAGCAGCAAGATACATGCAAGCGCGAGCTAGGAGAGTTTGTCGATCGCGGAGAAGCAAGCGCAGGATTGGGGAATGTCCAATATCTCTGGGGACATTGACAGCACATTATGATTAATTGGAGGGCTGTACAATATTTCTGATGTTTGAGTAGTGTGTGAAAACCTTTCGAGTGTTTTGGTAGTATTCTGAGAATTTAATGCTTGTAATTTCAATCTCTGATTAGGTAGAAGCACTCGTATGAGCAATGTATGTCGTGCTATCCAAACTTTGAAGTTCAAACACAGAATAATTGATGTTGAATCTCACTACCTAGGAGCAACGTTCCTTCATCTGCGCTGTCTCTGGACTCAAACCCTGACTTCCATAAATGCTATGCTACTCTTAGGACTGTCTCAAAGTCAGAAAGAAGCATACTAACTCCTAGATCACAGGGCTTGGTGAGGTGCTTTAATGTGGCCCCTCAGGTGTGGGTGATATATGTATGTTTCTTGTAACACTCAGCTTTGCACCTCGCTGCAGTCCAGCTTCACGCATGAACTGGCTTCGAATGAACTACTTTCGTCATGCTACTTCGACGCTATCACCTTCTTGAACTTCCAGCCTGACCCGCTCTGACCTCAAGTGCTCCGATCTTCCGCGGTAAAGATACTTTCATCAATTTCAACTCTGGATTTCCTAGACTCGAACAGATCTCGATCCTGAGTACCCACGACTGTAACCTTATGCAACCACGACCTCGCAAGGCCTTGACCTCGAACAGTCCCAGCTTGCGCAACCTTGATCCGAAGCACACTGTGCGCCAAATTATGACGCCTCTACCTCTCAAAGTATCCACGTCCAACGGTCCTGAATCCCAACAACCTCACACAAAGACTCAAGTTATGGCTTCCCTGCCGCTCACAGTCCCCTCGCAATCTCCTCGCCTTCAAGTTCTACTTTCCACCTTATCAAAACTCAAACTCGATCTCCTCGGCCCTCTGAAGACTTTCAACAGCTTTCCCAGTCTACCTATCGAGCTCCGAATCAACATCTGGAAGATTGCGGGCCAAAATGAACCTCGTATCATAAACCTTCACCGTTGAACTTCAGAAGATCATCCTCAGCCCGAAGCGCCTGGCCTCTTAATGGCTTGCAAAGAGTCGAGGGGTGAAGCTCTGACTATTTATACGTCCTGTAGCGAGAGAATCAGAACCTTTGGTAGCAGTAGGGAACTGAGTTGAATCGTTTACATCAATTTCGCTATTGATACTTTCCTCTTCACTTCCCGCCCGCTAGATCTTTGGACCGAAAATATTCATAACTTCGACATTTCAGCCTTGAATTCGATAAAGTACCTGATGCTTCCACTCGGCGACGATTGGTATGGAGATGAACTCGAGGTTGAAGAATTGGTGAACTGGGGTTCACCTTCAGGATTGCGCAAGCTACTTTATTTAGTAGAAGCACCATACCACTACGAGTTAGGACATCATCACTATATGATGGGTTGAATTCCCCGCTTCAGAGTCAGAGAAGCTTTAGAAGGAGGCCTTCCCGATACGCTGAGCGAGGATCTGGTACGCAAGAAAGGAGAGGATTTGTTTATCAATAGGTGTTTGAGCTTTGCCAAGGACCCAAGGACTGAAGGATGCGAGCGGCTGTTGGAGTTCAAGCTTAGTATCGCCTGGAAGGAGTACAGAGAATTGGAGTTGGATCCTGCATCTGAAACTCAACCTATAGAACCTACAGGCCCGTCGGAAGGAGATTCTCTCGAGAGGTGGGTCTACTGATGCAGAAAGCACGGGTAAAGAAGCTTTAAGAATGGGAGCTTAGGTATTGATTTACCGACCATCTAGGATGATGACAGAGAACGAGTAAGCTTCTATTCTTTCACATCGCTGGTGGAGACTGACAAAAAAAGTACTTACAGACAAAACCACCCGTCGATCCTCCGACTCCATATCCAAGTACTACACGCCGCCTCGACCACTGGAGACTACCGGACAGGACCCTAGACACCACACTCATGACAGATCAATTACCAGGGAAGATCCTACTGATCTAGGCATTTCGAACTGCCACAAAGCACAAAACAAAAAGACAACTGCGAGACGACTTCTCGCAAATGAAGAACATTGACATCACACGAAACAATAAATGAAAAGCATTTTTTCTCATTCTTCCATCCCAGTATTCGTGGAAATGTGACATTCAATAAAAACGCTCTTGAAGTGTTACTCAAGCATCTCCCTCTCTAGCCTTCTTTGGTGCATTTGCATCATTCTCAAGTTTATCTTCCGTGGACCTAGCATAAACATCTGCTTCCTCTCTGACCATCCCTCATCCTCGGATCGTCCATCTCCGGTCCTATCCGCCGCTCATCTACCCTCTCTTACCCCTTCCAATACCCTCCCTGACCCTCCCCGGCTCTCCTAGATTCCTATTCCTTCCAGTTACCTGGATTTTGAGATTCGCGTCTTACCATATTGTGACACTTCTTTGGCATCCTTGATTCCCTCCAAGCTTCGGCTGGCATTGAAGGGGAGCGGCTCTGGTTTCACACTCCTACTTGCGAAGCTTCGTAGATTCACCTTGGTTGATTCGGTCAACCTTAATTTAGGGCCACCTGCAAAGCAACATCTAACTCTATTAAAACGAGGAACAATTGAACCTCCACCCATCTCACTGACCAAGCTCACGCGCATCAAGCAGCTACTCACCTCCAAGAAATAAGCAACCAAAAAATCTCACCTCCGCTTCTCATGGCCCATTATCTCCAGCCTCAGACCCACATCCGATTTTGAGACCAGCAATTAGACCTTCCCGAATCCAACCAAAACACCAACAATAATACTTCCTCCTCAGTGGAACACTAAGCGGACTTCGTGAAGCACAAGTAGTACCTAAGCGAAGTACTAGATACAATTCAAAGTCAGGCGGAGCTCAAGAACATCATCATCAACACCAACAACCAAACCCCCTCCACACCTCAAAGGCAATAGACAGTCACCGTTTCTCCTTAACGGGCTACCGAGAGGACTCCGCGGAGCGCGAACGGCACCACGTCAAGCGGCGGACGAAGATCCAAGTCTGGCGGAAGTCAGGAATGTCAGCACTGGAACTGTCATTCTGGGATATTATCTTAACTACGATCCTGCCATGCGGGGCACAGACAATGATCTCGGGACACCAGAGGAACCAAGTGTCGGGGAGCGCTCTGAACGGTCACCACCAGGTGGTGACGAGCTGATGACTTTGAAACTTGAAGACCTTCAACTCAAAATCCCAAGAGCAGACACAAGCACACAAACACCAAGCAAGAAGAAATTTCATAACTCGTCATTTTTCATTCCTCGCTTCTCATTCCTCATGTCGTCTGATAATTCAGAAGCGATACAAATACCGTATCTTATAACTCTTTACGACTTCCATCTTCTTATAACAAATACCCCGCATCATCAAAACAAAACATAAGCTAAGCCTTCTCTTTCTCAACGACTGTAGCAGCGGCGACCTCCTCCGAAATCGTCCTTTGAGGACCCTCAAACCAATATCTCCCTCCGTACCCAAATGGAATCCACCACCCCGCCAGAGAAATAATACTCACGCCTCCAATCATGATCGGTGCGTAGTTGAGCGTCTCAGCCGTGACAGGATATAGTTGCGGGAGCAGCAACACCACAACAAGGAAACTAATGTAGCATGTCGTGATGACTGCACAAGGGATTGAGAAACGACCTAGGTTCCACTTCGCAGGCTGGAATGTCTTGCGTCCGACGGTGTGACGAGCGAGAATGGGGAAGAGGTATGAGACGTTGGTTGCGATTGTGGCGGTCGCTGTGATGGCACCGAAGGCGACGACCGATCCGATAACTGCTGTTGTGATTATGACAGACATTGCGAGAACGAGGCAGGCAGCGTGGATGGGCATTTTAGATTTCTCGCTGAGACGACGGAAGTATTTGCTTCCTGGGAGAATTCCGTCTCGGGAGATCGCGTAAGTGACTCGTTGGGCGGACATGAAGCAGGATGCTGTCGCACAAGTTGAGTCAACCCAGAGGAGGGAAAGGATTGCCACAGCACCATTCTCACCGACGAGCTGAACAAGATATGCAGCCCAGTTATTAGCATAGGTTCCTGCGATGATGCCGTCGAAGTCTTGGATGCAGAAGAGGATGATGATAAGTGTTGGGACGGACATCAGCCAGGCTGAAAGTGTGGCCATCCACATCCCCTTGGCGACGACTTCGCTTGCCTCATGTGTCTCCTCGGCGAGATGGACGGAGGCGTCATAGCCATAGAACACCCACGCGCCGAAAAGAATGGAGATGATCCAACAATACGCATCGCTGGCTTGTTTTCTCTCTCCTTCGTTGATACCGTTGTAGAAGTGGTTGAAAACTCCCGATGCTGGTTGGAAGCCTCCATTGCGGGAAGCTTGAATTGGGAACCAGATGTAGTACATGATGACCAAGACGTGGAAAATCACGACAGCGAATCGGAAGTACCATTTCAGGACTTTTTGGTTGATGATGTTGGGAGCCATAGCGAAAAACATCCCGATCGAGGTGAGAAGCCAAGCGAACCATCCCTTGGTGAGAACTTCTGCATCCGGATACTTGATCTCGAGGGCCGAGATTAGAAAGTTGGTGGATCCCTGTTGGACACCAGGAACGACAGAGATCTATGCGGTGTGAGTTGTTGATCATGTGTTTAGAGTTTGGCGCGTACCCATCCTGCCCAATTCCACCACTAGAGGTTATTAGCAAGCGCAGGGCATCTTTGTGATTTGTGAAACTTACACCAGTCATCCAAGCAAGAAACGGACTTGAACTCCGTTAGCAAAACGTGACCACCTTGCTGCACGAAGGAAAACATACCCCCATTCATCTCCACCAAGCCTATAGCTCCAGTAATAAATACCACCAGCTGTGGGTAACGCAGCAGCGATTTCAGCCATGGAGAGAGAAACGATGAAAGATAGCCCTCCAACCATCGTCCAATTCGCAAATGCAGCAGTCGGTCCACCAGTATCTAGATGATACATGAGTTAGCTATCTATCTTGATATTCCCTAGGGCCTGGAACTAATTGGAGATGCAGCTGCATGTTGGCGATGCATCTTTCAGCTCATGTGAAAAGAGAAGGGTCCGTGAAAAGGTATCCTTACACATGACCCAGCCGAACAGAACTGGGATCCCAGACGCGAAGTTCATGCTCTATCAGAATATCAGCAGAAGCCCTTCCAGCTCGGCGCGGCGAACGCACGGTGAAAGTGGAAGCCCTGGGGGGCACGTCAATTCTGCCCGGCTAGCCTGTAGATGGAGCACTTACCAATTCTCGAATAAACCAAGCCCGCGGAAGAACTCTTGCTTGTACCCCAGCTGTGCCAGTTGGTATTCATCTTGAGTGAGGATGTTCTTTGCATTGCCTTCACCAATAGACTCTGCTGAGCCTGGTTGAGTGACAGCCTTGATCTCATTGTCTTCAACTCCAGCAAACTTGTCCATTGTGACCGCAGTGAGTTCGTGTCCCTGCTGATCGAGATCTTGACACGTTGGCAGGGTAGTAGCTTTGAAGCGCAATGAAGAACAAAAAGACATGAGGTTGATAAAAGCAGATGTCTTGATCTCGGTATCGTATAGTAGAAAGCTTGTTGATAACAGTAGCCAGGTCTAGAATATGGAGGCGACGGTACGGCAAGGATAACAGCGTTGTCGGGTAGATAGACTTGATGACTTTCAGGGCTTCATTGGAAGGATGGTTCGGTGCGACATTTGAATGGTCCAATTATTTCCTGTTTTAGGAAGCTTCATCCGTGTTATCGCACAGCAGGAAGTAGCTGAACGCCCCTATCGCACTTGCTGTCGGATCGGCCGAAGCTTGGAGTATACATATCGGAAGCTGACACCCTGCGGAGCTGCAATGTTGATGAATGATACATTGATAAGGGGAGCTTATCCTTTCAGGAGTGGGAGAAGCTCAGTGGAACGAATACTCACGACGTCTGTATTTTGAAGAATAGAGATCGCAAGTAGTGCACAGTAAGCAGAACAGCATCCCAGCTTGAATTGAGGCGATGTACTCTGAACAGCAATCTACTTCCACTATCAAGACCAAAGCTTTGTTTGATCCTCCTCTTATCGAAGCCGTCGTCCAGCTTCCCCACATTGTCTCACAGCGCCAACGCCCACCACAGACCAGCCACAAATACGAGGGTCGAGACCGAAATAATGCCACAATTTGCAGCGCTCGTCATTACCGTCGAAGGGGTCGAAGTGCTTGTAGAAGTCGAGGTGCTCGTAGCGGTCGAATTGGTGATTGTTCCGCAAGACGAGAAGTTTTGTCCACCCAGAAATACCCCCACCGTCTGCGCATCAGTCAGATGGCCCGCAAGGGTAGCATTTGTTGCGCAGAAGTTGATCGTGAAATTGAAAGTGCTCGCTGCTCCGCTGCAGATTGGTGTGACCGTGGTTCCATCATAATCACTATAGAAGCTCACGTTGGCTTGTGGAATCGTGAGGAGACCGAGGACGTGGATTTCTTCGTATGGGCCGTTCGGGGGCTTCGAGTAAGTAGTGATAGTCTCGACAACGTGTGCTCCGTCGATATCGTATGTTCGTGCTGTGCCAACCGTATTGTCCGTCCCATTGAGGGTCACCGTGTCGCATGGAGATCCAGACCAAGTCAGGTTCTTGTAGTCGCCGATAATTGACATGACCTGCGCGTAGGTGTAGGGAACCGTGTAGATTACGGTATCAGTCCCAGGAAAGAAGCCATCATTGCAGCCATTCGCGCCGGAGGCATTGTGCTGCGCTACAACACTTGCTGCTCCTGCGAGAGCACATGTGACGATATAGGGCCTCATGCTGTGTCCCTGTGCCCAACAGTCTGTAGGAAAGAGCAAATGAGAGGAACTGCCATAACAACCAGCATTATAATAAACACGTCGTCCTGACCTTCCTTAGTGTCCTAGCCGGCACCGCACATCTTGAAGCTATCCGCAATCAAGGAACAAACCCATTGATCTCGAGTCTCGACCTTGCTTTGACTTTGGTCAAGCGTGCGGGGTAATAGCGGATGTGAGTCTGCCGGACCAAGTGGAAATGCAGTGTTGGTGATGGCGTTGCTGGTGCGAGATCTAGTCAAGGCCAGTGTTTTCGCGGCTCCCGAGTCTTCGAGTCCAGCCTGTCGGAGTGTCCGTGTGTGCCATCCCGAAATTTCGATTTCCAGAAGATCTGCGAGCTGTTCGACGTGTCTGTGAGGGTGCAGTGCAGAGAGGAGATGCTGGTGAAGTTGGTCATGTTGAAGAAAGGTCAAGATTGCAATGACGGGGAAAAAGGAAATCTGAATTTGGCGAAGCGAGATGGCGCTAGCAAACCATCACCTCAAACCTGAACACTCCCTCTCTTTCACTCCAGCCCCCTTTTAAACCAACAAAAGAATGACTCCCCTACTCCAGGCTCATCCTACAATTCTACTCTATACGAAACCCCAGCAATTCTAGTCTCATCGAATCTTCAAACTCACCAGTCAAGAAGGCCTTTTGCATTGGCGCCACAAATCGAGTCAGGATTCTCCAGCTCACGACAAACTGTCTATCGCATCAGCCACCGTGTCTTCAATCACTTGGACTCGAATAAACACTTACAATCGTCATCTGCTTTACCCTCAGAAGTAAAGCTCTGTAAGCGCGCTGCTGGGTGTATTTGGGAGCCAGCAAGTCTTTCGGCTTCCATATGACTCTTCAAAAAGGCATCGATTTTATCTTGTTCTGCTACGATTGGTTCGAGCGACGACAATGGTTCCTGGCCAACTTCGATTCTCCTCTGGATCGACTCTAGTCGCTCGATATCATGGTATATCCTTGTCTTCAATTCCTCGAGCTGTTTGGAATTCTTGGGGTGCTTGGAAAATATACTACATTCAACCATAGACAACTTAGCAGATTTTGGAATTGCCTTGATGGTCAAGATCCTTCCAGAAGCAAGTCTTCTGAAAAGTGTCGTCTGAAGAATCCGTGCATCCTGTGGCTGTTGTCTGATCCAGGAAGGAAGCATATCCGTCCAGAATGGCGCCTGCACCATTTGATGTTCGTTCTTGAGAGTCCCTGCAGCAGTCAGCATAATGCCATGAACTACAACGCCAGGCAAACCTAGAAGTTTCCAGTTGAAAGCAGCTTCGAACTTCCAATCTGAGATACATCTCATTTCCGGGACTCTCCACTTCGAAAGCAGACTTCCAACATCTCCAAGAGCTAGCTCTTGCGTTGGCTCCCCTGCATCGAGATTCACGAACAACAATGACTGGCGGACCTCCAGTGCGACTTCCCACAATGCATTTGCTTCTTTGTCGAATCCTGGGACATTGTCGAACTCAGGAGCTTTGGTCAATCTTCCTCTAGTATCATAGCTCCATCCGTGATACCGGCATCCAAGAACTGTCGAACTTCCGCATTCTTTCTTCGTCACTGCATAGGCTCGATGCCGGCATACATTATGGAAGGCTCTGAGTTGCTTGTCCTTACCGAGTATCACGAGGAACGAGAAGCCGGCAACCTCGAATGTCCGATAGTCACCTGGCTTTTGAAAGCGGGAAGCGTGTGTCACAAACAACCATTGCTGCAATTTCCTTCGTCAGTCGGGACTTCTAGGCTTGGGCTCGCATACCTTGCTAAATATTGCACGGCATTCCAGTTGATACAGTTTCTCGTCTGTCCACCAGCTCGTTGGATATTTCGAGACTGCGGCCTTTTCTGAAGTCGTGGGAAGGTCGATGGGTTTCTCTTTGCTTGACTCCAGCCATGGAAGGGCTGACAGGTTGGTCTTGGTCCAGATCTTTTCTAGTCGAAAGGATGGCACCAAGTAGATAATGCTGAGGATGATGCCCAGACCAAGAGCGTAGACCGCTATGTCTGGGATAGCCATAATATGTTGATGTCTCTTCGCTACTGTCAAATGTTTTTGTTTCGTGTGTTGATCCTGACTTTCGTCGGCTTGACCTCGACTCTGGCGATTCCGGCAAATATTAATTGATTCGTGCAATTGAGGAGAAAGCTTCCAATATGTGGCTAGGTCTACACTAGAGCAATTTACACCTGGTCATACCATCTTAGGTCCTCAAGACTCAAGTTCAATCGCAATCACAACCAAATTTGGAGCACATGTCCAGCCGGCGGCGGCCCGCAGAACCCGGAGGCCAAGCTTAGGTTCCAACGGCCTCAATATTTGGGTCATTCGGTCTCAGCGATGCAGCTAGTGCGTGGCATCCTAAGATATTAAGGATTTAGTGATGCAAGTAACGGTGATTTGTGTGCTGCTATTTCACTGGTTGAGCTTCCAGTGTAGTTTCACGCGTTCCTAAGCCCTACGGCCAAATCAACGACAATCGCAAGCTTCCGGGATCGCAATACCCAAAGTGGAAGAGTGTGCTTCGATAGCCTGTCCAATAAGGATCTCAGTCATACTACATCACGTTCAACAACATCAAGCACATGCATCGACCAATACTTCCTTCTTGAATGCTCTCTCAATTGTCGCAGCATTGCACAACCTTCAAAAGCAAGTTTCAGACTCTAGTCTGAGTACAGAAGAAGTACTCGGCACTTCTGAGAAGGCATCACAAACAATGGACTCTCTCACTGGAACACTTCCAGCGTCCTGGTTCTGCAGCGCTCCTCTATACGAGATCGAAAGACGAGCAGTATTTCTCAAGGCAAGTGGAACTCTCAAGATGAGAGCTATCTCAAAGTCAAGATGACTACTAACCTCAAGATAGTCATGGCACTTCCTGGGTCCCGTGACCCGTTTCCAAAATCGCTCTGAAGCTGTCAAATATGAAATCGCCCAAGTAACAATCATAGTCGAGAACAAAGCCCCTGAATCCGACGGAATGAACATCGACGGAATCGTCGTATATGCTGAAGAGAAGGTCCGCCACCCCTTTTTCCTTTCCTCTCCTACTTGCCCTCTCATCTACCCCACTAACGAGATACTCCAGGACCGAGAAATCAAATCCCACTTCACACCCAGCGGGCTTGTCTTTGCAACACTATCGCTCGAAGCACCTAGCTTCGAAGAATACTTCGCCGGTCTCGAAGAGTTGACCAACAAGGTTGACTTCACGAAACTACCGCATCGGAGAAGTATTTCGTATGAGGGGAATTTTAACTGGAAGACTATGTACCTCATCCGTCCCCTTCCCCATTTCCTCACCTTTCTCTCACTTTGCCTTCCGTTCCGGCTTAAAGATTGAGAGTGAGAATGAGAGCAAGAGCTGACGCTCTCCAGGATCGACGGTTATCAAGAATGCCTCCACTGCCAATACACACACCCTTCATTCTCCAAATTCTACCCTCCAACCTTCTACAGTGTAACCAACCATTCCACTTTTAGCCAACACATCGCTGATCCGTCCAAACCGAATGACGGGCTGTTTCTTTATTTCTTTCCCATCTGCACCCTTAACGTGTATGGTAAGTCTCAACTTCTACAGTTTTAGATCATTTAGTTACGCCTCGCAAACGCCCTGCGATCTCTAGGGGTCCGAGAAGGGGATTCTAACTCTAAATAGGTGGGGGCATGTCTTCCTTCCGAACCCTTCCTACCGAGAATCCGGGGGTTTCCAGGATGGAATTTGATTACTACCATTCTGGAAGCGAAGAAGAATTCACCGAGTACTACAAGTCAGTCCCCCTTCCCCTTCACTCCTTCTACTTCACTTCCCTCTCTAGTCTTCGCCAGAATTATCTTACACCCGAGCTCAACCAGCCGAAATTTGCGAACTTCTTGGATAAGTGCTGATGATAAAATGAGGATAGGTTCGTGAGACAAGTCGCATTAGAAGACTTTGAATTATGTGAGAAGGCACAGCAGAATCTTGAGAGAGGGGTTTATGGAGAGGGGATTTTGAACCCGAGGAAGGAGAATGGAGTTGTGTTTTATCAGAGGAGGGTTAGGGAGTGTGTTTATACGCAATTTGAGGAGGAGAAGAGGTTGAAGGAGGCGAAGGCGAAAGTCGGGGATGTGCGTAAGGTGGGAGAGGGGAGGCTGGTTGAGGTTGTGTGAGGTGTTAGAATATGAGGATCGGAACGAGGAGGCTAGGTAGAGATTGCTTTAATTTTATTTTGCGATTCTGATTTGAGTTATTTCCCTCGTGCTTTACACATCTACCCTTGCGCGAATTTTCTCGTTCATCTCCAGTGCTGGGATTTGATATGAAGGCTCCTACCATCCCATCTTATCATGAACCCGAATCATGAACCAGCTGGGCCAAAGACGAAGGTGAAAGCGCCGCGAGAACTTGTTTCTGACACCACGAGGTAAACCCGCGAGGACAGACAGCAGAATACCCCGCGCGTTGGAAGCAGGAGTTGGTAGGCGAACTCCCACACCTGCTCAGCTTCACCTTCACTTCCTAACCTAATATTCAACATTCATCTCTACTTTAACTTCATCCCAGAACTGACATTCTCTTCTTCAAAATCTTGGTATTCCTCAAACCGTTTGATGCGGCTCGTCGAGTTGTCCCTTCCCAATTCGGAAGCCGTTCCTGCCGCAAGCGAAAGCCCCGCTTTCTTCAGAACACTTCAACTTCAACACGTCTTTTCCTTTCTTCCTTTTACAACTTTGACAACGGACTTGGGACATCCATGAAACAACCACCCTTCCAAGGCTTCAGGATCTACGAGGACACTGAGGATCGAGGTGGCAAGATGACTACCAACGCTGGTGAGTAGCCTTTGACGCGATTAGGGAGCTTCCTTGCTAACATGATATAGCCACGCACAGTTCCTCTCGCGCCTCAACGTCTGCCACAGCTTCGACATCTGCGCAACAAAGTCAGGCTTCTGGTTCTACTGGTGGTAAGTTCGCCCTCGATTGTGAGGTCTCTGGGTTGGTGTTCATGAGATTGAATTGCAGATGCTGGACTTTTACTTACGAGAAGCAGCTTCAAGCATGCGCACATCGACCTCCCTCCCTCAGCCCACCGTGCAGGCACAAGCTCAGCCACAGAAGCAGAAGGCGTCAGATCAGCCAGCTGCCGACCTACCAGCGCAAAAGAGGCTGAAGATATCAAACACCACGGACAACAGCAAACCAACCCTCGGACAGCAACCTGCGGTGCCAAAGAAACCACGAAATGCGTTCAGCGAGTGAGTGCTAATTTTCTTTTTGTTTTCTCACCTAGCTAATCTGCGGACTTGAGGTCCTTGGGAGTTGATACCGCTGTGATCCTTGTTGGCAACGAACAGGCACCGATTTCTCTCCACAAGTCACGTCTCTGTGCCGTATCCGACTTGTTCGAAAAAGCTTTCAATGGACCTTTCAAGGAGACTTGTGAAAAGCAGATGGTCCTCGACGATATTGATATTGCGGTCTTCGATAGCTTCGTCGAATGGTTATACCACGGAAGTATCACCCTGTCTGGTACATTTGACGAGAACCTCAATCAATTGGTCGATACATATCTTCTTGCCGATCGATTCATGTCCAGAAGCCTAAAAAACTATGCAATGGACACAATCCAAAACCTCATGTACAACCAAGCACGCAGATACTGCATTCACCACAATTCCTGTATACGACTACTGCCGGCTGCCTGTGTGAAGAAGGTTTTCGAGAATACATTGAGCTCAAAGGAGTCTCCGATTCGGAAATTCTGCGCAGCGCTTGCTTCTCACTGGCTCGTCAACTATGGATCCGAGGAAAATGTTGAAGGTTTCTTCACCATCAAAGGCTTCTTGAAGGAGTTCGCCAGCTACCAGAGCTCTGCGAAATATAACGTCTACAGTCTTGATGAGATGTTTGATTCCACCTCCCCATGCTTGATTGACGATCCTCGAATTCGCGGCCGTTATTACTCGTACAAGTGGGATAGGGATGAGCGAATGGTTGGCCATGAGCTATGCTTCTTCCATGTCCACGAGAAGGGTGATGAATGCACGTCGCGGGCAAATTACGAATATGACAGCGACAGTGATTGAAAAATGACGCCGGAAATAAACGGTGCAGAGGGATATAGACATGTATGTAGCATTAACATGAGCATTATTTTGGAACTGGTAAAGTTGCAGAAATGTATCAAAGCAAGGCATGGGAGTAGCATAGCAGGAAATAGCACAATCAGAGATATCTTAGCACCAAACCCGAGATTTGCTCCCGATCACATCATACCTCTATGAAATGCTCAGAACCAAAGTCGCATGTACATGCACATGGTACAGTACCTTGCTGCCTGCTCCCTGTAGTGACATGGACATGCGCTCACATCTCGCTCATCATTTCTCTGACCATTGGCTTAGAGACTCCAGTAAACCCAGGCACTGACGTTCCAGTTGACAAGTCCGCAAGGCATGCAAGCAAGATTTCTAAGCACGGATCTAACATAGTCTCGTCACAAAAGTAGAGGAATTCAAAGATCAAGTCAGATCTATCTCTCCTAGATTGAACTCTACTTCAATCAATTTCAAGAGTAATTACAACTAAACACTAAGCAGTGCCAATCCTACCTCCTCCCCTTCTCACCCCAACTCACCTCCTCTTGACACCTATTAATACCTCTCAAAGTATCCCATCCCCCTCCAGCGCCACCACCATCACCTCAGGCTATCTACAAAGCCAAGCAACTCCCACCAATCTGCGTCTGAGGCGGCCCAACATCAACGGTGTGAGCACCAACAATCACAGTGTTAGACCCATCGATACCCCAAATAGCACATGTTGCGCCACCCGCTAGTTCGATCTTTGAGATTGAGAGAGGGTTTGCTTTTAGTTTCATTAGTGACTTGCTTTTTTTGAGTACGGGGAATAGGAAAGATGAATTTGTGGTGGAGAATGCTGGTAGGAGGTTGGAACATTGGACGGAGCGCAAGCTGATGGAAGGAGAGGGAGAGTGAGATGAGGAAAGGAGGAGGGGAGCTTACAGATAGTGAACTCGGAAGAATCGGTAGGGACAGAAAGTGTGTATGAGGCACCAGCAGCTCCGTAGAATGTGAGCTGGGCTTCGAATTGGCGCTTCTCGGTTGGGGCGGCGGATATGAGAGAGGTGGCGAGAGCGAGGAGGGTGGTGATTGTGAGGAACTGCAGTTTGAGTGTTGGTTTTGGGTTTGGTGTTGGTGATGTGGGGTGAAGTGAAAGAGGAGGTGGATGTCAAAGTTCGGTCGTTGGTTCTGGGTGGGTTATTTGCAAGTGATGCGATGTTGGAATGTCTGTTCGAATGACGAACTTTCAGAGAAACACAAACTTATATGCAATGAAAGTGGCGACTATAAAACTGAGTTCTCTTGCCAAGAGAGAACTGCTTCTCAAATCTCAAGTACAAAAATGGAAACATTCTGTAACACGAGGTTCGCGACCAAACTATCGCAACGAAGCAAACAAAATTCATGTTTGTCCAGCAAGAAGCGGAGAAGGCTGAGCAGGAACCCTTTTTCAGAAGTACGAGACAGCCAATACGAGTATTGTACATTGTCGGCCGACAATAAAGAAGTGTTTAGTACTTCAACAATCTCTCGTCAGCCTCGCTCCCTCAAATGGCATTACACGAGCCTCAAGTATCAGCTGCTCATGTCTGCTCTTCTCATTTGCGGAAAGATAAGACGCTAAGTTGCCAGATCTATGAAGATCCAGTTCGGAATTTATCTATAGCACCTGGGACGAAAAAGTATTGGTATGGTGGATGAATGCCAAGCACGTGATTACTGATCTCAACCTCGTATTCTGTCAGATGGTCAGCGGGTAGCGGAAGGAGATAAATCGTACTACAGAACCGTAGGTCTTGGCTGAGGTGCCGGAATACGGGGTATTGGATGTGCGTCATCATTGTTGGACGCGGAGAGGTTGCGGAAAATGGCGGAGTTCGACTAGGGTATGCTATTTCGAGTACCCGGCACAACTACCAAACGATCATGTCTCAAGAAGCTGCAGAGCCTAGCAGGACGGTCGGCCATAGAACAATTGCTCCTATCAGGACCAAGTTAGTGACTTGGAGCAGTCCTTCAAAGCTTGGACAAACAGTCCTCAAGGGGCGCTTCGGGGTAGGTTATCCCCAAATCCCTTTCCCGACGCTCTCGCCGGGCCTCAAATTCTCTTCCAACATGCTACCCCTCCCTAGGTTGTAAAACTCTTTGGTATTTGCGATACTCGCGTACAGCCTTGTCTATGCTAGTTTTGAACGCGAAGCGATATACCCGAGTCCACGACTACTCATACATATCCGCCTGACAACTATCTGGTAGAACTCTGAGGAAATCCTACTAGGCTACTATCCTTTCGAGGCCTTCTTCTTCGTACTAAAGCGTGAATTCGCAAGGGTTGCGTGGTTCTTTTCCTAGAAGGTGAAGTGTCTGGGGAATGTAGCGAGTGGGGACGCCAGCGAATTGAAGATCTTGGTCGGTCTCAGGTATGGTGCCGGCTTTAAGGGTGGGTAGGCTGAGTTTGAGTCTGGTGTTTGAGCCGTCTTTGAAGTGGACAAGAAAACGCGGGGTTATGTCGATGAAGATGAGCGCTGAACTACAAGCACGAAAGAAAAGTGAAACATGAAGCTGCAAACATAATGTGAAAGAGAACAGATCTTCAGAAATAACGAGAACTTAAGGGCCATTTGACTCTGTTATGGGATCAAAAGTAACGCAAAAATGTATCTTAACAAAGGATGTCAGTAGCGAGATTTCGATCAGCCCCCCTTGTCCCCAAACGCGGAGTACATTCTCTCCAGAGACTTTTGAACAACAACACGTGTTTAGAGCAAGGTTGTAATGTATTGGGACCAGCCAGTGTCGGCAAAGATTGTTGATGAGTGCGAAGTTTGCTTTCCAGGCACATATTCTGCATAGTGGAAGATAAGACTAGTGCGGCCAAAGCCACCCAGCTGACAAATGAAATGCTACCCAGCGATGAGGTCCCGGGTGAGAACGATATCTTGAAGTGGTGAACAAACTGAGCTTCACCATTGGACTTAGATCGATGGGTCGAAAGCCCTTTCTGAGCGCAACCTACAGGACTGACGAGGAGCTGTCCTGCTACACGCGGATAACGCGCCCTCGCTGGGAATGCGCCTGACGAGATGTCCTCGCCGTTCTGAATCTTTGTGGAATTAGGTCTAAGGATTGTCCTCAGAACGAAGAGGTATCTCATCCAAGTACTCAAGGACTTTTGATGCAGTTGATTCGCGACTTCGCCTTCGAAATCTACGTCTGTAGGACCGTTGAGCAGCTGTTCATTTTTCATCACCGTGTCGTCGATATCCTGCGCAAGCTCTGTTGCCTGTATTCTCCTTCTTGTTCCACGTCGATCACACAGAGCCGAGCGATAAGATCTCCGAGAACCATGGCACCAGGGTTCACATGTTTTTGTTACGCCAATTCGTCAGACTATTGTCTGACAACCTCCGGGACTTGTTGTCTTCGACGTAGACAGCCAATGAGCTGATTAAACTTAGCTGTGAGACTCATCGGAATTCAGAGAGACATACAATTTGAGTCCGCCACTGCATGAAAATCTTCACTCCGGCCTTGCTCTGAAATTAATTAGGGCCGCACAGCTGAGTGAGAGTTATGGAACCTGAAATGTGCTGCTGCCAGGTTTCCGTCAACTGTTGACTGTCGAATGTCAGATCCTGAGAGTTTCTGTCAGTGATGGTTCACTTTCAATACTCCAAGAATGGTTACCTCGAAGAGACCCAGTAATAGAATGGAGACCAAAGTTCCATCCTCGCAAGCCTTGTAGGGATCGCATAGGGCACGTCAAGGAAGGTGCCAGAGTGTACTGCCTTCTCGCAGAAATCAGAGTGCATGGAGATGAAATGGCAATTGCCAGTTCAGCCATTCCAACCGCTAAGATAGCAGGATGCAGAGGGCCGCTCTCTTGAGAGTAAAGTTCTGGAAGGTAATCATAAGATGAGAGGGCGTATCCATCTTCGAGGACATAATTGTTGAAGAAGAATCCACGTGCATGGTCTTCGATGCCCACCTCCAATGTCTTCATGACGGAGGGACAAGCCTGAATGGCACCTGACTTACCAATCTCAGAGGATGGTGATGACCACAGCTCCTCACTAAACTTGGATCTGACATCGCTGCTCTGGTCACAGAACATCAGATCTAGTTGGTTCCTGTAGCCAGAACACTCTTTGCCGATCCGCGTACATTGGAGGCAAGTCGGTCTTTCTCCATTGCACTAAAGAGACAACATTAGCAAAGCTACTGATGCAGGGCCGTTTCTTACCTTAATCTCTCTCTTTCTGCAATTGGCACAGCCCAGGTGATGGTTTGCCGCGATAAACCATGGTGATTCTGATTTCAAGCAATGTTATCAATAACCTTTAGTGGGGAAACATTCATCTACCCAAGTTGGCATGAAGGCATTGACCAGAGCACCCCTCTGATTAATGTACAGAAGACTCATGATGCCTCCCTGCGGTACGTTCAAGTTCTTGCAGCATCAATCATCTCCTTGATACCTCAGAACTGGTTGCGTGCTTTGGTCTGCCTGTAATTCAAGTAAACGAGCAGAGCATAGATAGAGCAAATGAATGAGGTATTGCAAACTAACCCCACCATCAACACTCGGTAAAGATCGGGCAACTTCCCTTTGCCGCACATTCGGCAAAATTGAAGACCAGGTTCTGAGCTTGCATTGCGAATTTTGAAACCCTCCGGGACTTCGACTTGTCTCTCAATCTCCAACAGACACTTCAGATGGTCGTTGATGCTGATTGACGCAGATGTATGTCTCCACGTTGAACGTTGCATTGCCAGTGCAGGCATGATGAGAATGCCCCTTGTCGACCCTCTTCAGCCTTGTGGACCCCAGAACCCGCCTACTGGTCGGCTCGGTGCGTCAATGCGTGGGGCGCTTACTGGGGGCGGCTGAACAGGGTTCTGCTTCCAGATGAAAGGAGAAGCAGGAGTTCAGATCGGAGGGTTGAAGCCATCCGTGAAAAATGAAGTAAATTTGTAGATTTTTCTCATGTCCCTACTGGCTAGGATAACTTCTACCGACCCTGGCAGATGTTGTTATCGGGGCAAACGCGCGTTGGGCACAGCTGAGCTGCAGGTTGAATCGCATCTTTCCTCACCGCATGTCCTAGGCGGCGTGGGACATCGCCCAAGGTCGGGTTTAAGGGATCGGATAGAGCGCTGGATCAGCTTCAAGGGAGGCTCGTGGTCGGCCAAGGTGGGGGAGTTATGATGGCTCAAGACCTCAACTCTGCCAATGGGACTTTGTGCTCAGCTGCGGTGAAGTTACTGCTTGGAAATAGTCGTGAAGTTCGTGAAGTTGGGGGAAAGGGAGAGAGAAGGAAAGTACTTCGAGATAATACACTAGTGCAGTCACGTGTGTCGGATCTCGGATATAATCGACGCGTCTCCAGTCGCGTTCCTCCTCTCCTCTCTCCTCTTCTCCACCACAAGGCATCATGGCTTCAAGCGCAGCACGCGATCCACCTTGCGTGATATGTGCGTATCCTGCAGGTAAACGCTGCGGTGGATGCAAACAAGTCTCGTACTGCTCAACAGAGCACCAGAAGCAGGCAAGTCTCACCGCCAATATCTCGAAACACCTTCTGACATTACTTTCTCAGGCTTGGCCGAAGCACAAGAAACTCTGCAAGATCTACCAAAGCTCCAATCCTCCTCCTTCGAACACATATTGCGGCCTTTGCGGCAATACTGGCCCTCTCACGACTACCGAATGCTGCGGACGAACGATCTGCGATGACGAACAGAGCTACCAGATGTTCACCTACTCGAATGTGAGCTGCAACCGAAACCACCGTCGCTACACACTCTGCTCCTTTCACCACAGTGAAGGTCATGGGGATGGCAAGTGGCAGGATTGCGAAAAATGCAAGAATAACTTTATGGAAGTGGAAAGCTACATTGGTCAAGGCACAAGTTCCTTCAACTTTAAGGACGACGTTTGGGAGAATCCGCCAGCCTTCGAGCCGACTCGATGCAATAAATGCAACAGGGCAATCAAAATGTCGAGCGAACCACATATGTATGGACCTAATGGACTTGAGTGTGGACGTTGCTAGCATGGCAAACAACAATGTACTAGAGCTGGAAGGACTTGTGTAAGCAACTGAGCGCGTGGTTTCCCTCAGACCCGCTGCGAGTTTATGACCTTGGATGGAATATATGGGAACAATCTGAATGTATGCCGATTGAGGGCACGCCGAGGCGAGGACTCACCAGGTCCGTCCCTCTGTCCTTGACTTGCTAACATATCGCCGACGTCTCCGGTCAAGATTTCCTCGTCTCTTCACACCTCTGATCGTCTACTCTTCTTTGCTCCCTTTCAACCTTACTTCGACAACAGCCTGCCCTCCTGTCTCGAATGGCCATGCCTTCACCAGCTCCAACCCTGTGCTTCCAATATCTTCGCGAACGCTTTCGCAGACCGTTCCTTCCCACCGATTATGAGCTTAACCATGTCTTTCCAATATCCTATCATTTCACCCGCGACGGGGACCCAAACTGGAAGAACTAGTTCCCCGATTAGTATGCGAGACTTGGGTCCCATGGCCGAGGCGATGTTCTTTAGGATCGAGACAAAGGTTTCGTCTTGGTAGTTATGGAGGATGCGGCAAAGGTAGTAGATGTATGCGTCTGTCTTGTCGTCAGCATACGATATGCAACAAGTGTTGGTTACAAGATGGCACCAGAGAGCCTTACTCTTGACTGGTTGTGAAGTGTAGAAGTCATGCGCTATCTTCTGGATCCCTGAAATATCTGCTTGAGATATGTTTTCTAATGCTTCAGGTCTATTTTGTAAGATCAGAGGGGTTTTAAAACTACCATCGGTATCTTTAGAGATTATGTTGAGCATATGTCCTCGTCTACCACCAACATCGATCATGAATAGTCTGTCTTTCTCAGCTTCCACTCCTCTCAAGGAGGAGAATGGATACATCCCCAGAGTTGGGAGGAAAGGTCCCTGTTACTTCATTCCGCGATTGAAGATCCCATGCCGGACGGGGTAATCGGTCAGCACTTGGTAGAAAGTTTTACCTTCGCTATTGTGTGAGTAGGAGAAAGGTGTTTTTGGTGGATTGTACAAGTCGGGCGTCGAGCGCGCTGAGAAGTATTTCCGCAATGATAGGTAAGTAGGCGACATAGAAACACTATTTCATCTCAGTGTCATTGATTGGGCAGGCCTTTCCAGGTGAACTCACAACATCCTGAACAGATCAACGGAAGCTCCAGGGAGGTTTTCACGCGATACTCGGGTGTGAGAGAAAGAGTCTTCTCCAGTCTCAACGACTCCAAATCCAACCAATATCCTTATGAAGCGAACTACCAAGCGCAAAGCTGATGAGCCTTCTGCCCTGGTAGAGTAGAGGCTAGCGAATTTAGTTCACCTATCATAGATGCTTCCAGATTCACAACTTTCGAAAGCTCTTTCGCCTTAATACTCTCCCCTCTTTCGGCATCTTCTCAAATACTCCCATAACGACCATCACATTCAATGCTGCCATCGCATTCGTCTGAAATCATGTCTATCAGTTGATTTTGACATCTTGACATCGAACACCCTCCCCACATTGGGACGGTAGGACAACACATGCCGTACACTTACCCAGTGATTCATCATATTGTTGGGACGAGGAAGGAGGTGAGGGGGATGGGGTTGTAGTGGAATGAGAGGGGTTGGAGTGTGGTTGGGATGAGGGATTTTGAGGCAGAGGTGAAGGCAAGATGTGAGGCTTTTGGGCTGGGTTGGAATATTATGAGCGTTGAGAGCCGTAGGAGGGAGCCAACACCGAGGTACGTATCAATTTCCAAGACGTGTTGAAGTATGTACAGCCATGTCGGTCTCTAATTAAGTATTAACAATCTATATACATATATACATCATCATTCATCATTGCTTACCCTCCCACTTAATGCCATTTACTCGTAAGTATAGCAGAACGGACCGGAAATCGTGCTCATTATTTCTGACATCGCAATCGAGGCACCAGGAACCGCATACCCAAGATTAATCACGGTATCGAGAGTAGTATTGGCAGACGCAGGATAGTTCAAGAAAGTCCCAGTACCTGAGATGGCGTTCTGTCGGTTCTCGAGGTCCAAGTTTTGCCAGATCCACCAGACACGGTCGATCATGCTGTGGTGGAGGTAGAATGCCGGGTCGCCGGGAGAGGTGAAGACATCAGCTCCTGGGTTTCCGGCAATGGTGTAGTGTCCACCGCCGTGAACACCGATGGACCCTGAGCCTGGATAGCCTTGCATCCTCATTTGGAAATCGTAGATGTCGTTGTAGGAAGTGATGAGGTCGACGATGGATGTGAAGTTGGCGTACAAGGCGTTGACTTTGGTGCCGAGATCACGTACGAGGCAGCGTGGGTTGTAGTCAAATCCGGTGCCAGTTTCGACACCACCGCCATTTAATGGCAGAGAGACTGGTCCGAGATTGACGCTCATATTTGCGAAAGGTCCCGAGGTCACGCATCCACCGCCGTCACCGGCTGGGAGGTAGACGATGGGGTAAGAGAAGAGGGTGAGTTGCAGATCTGATCTGTTGGCGATGTACTCGCCGTTGCCGGACATACTCAGGTCAGAGCCATCGAAGAGTTGTCCAGCCTTGGTTGTGTCGTCTGCTGTTAAGCCCCAGTTCCAGTATGGCTGGGTTCCAGTGTATCCGCACTCGTTCTTGAGGACTTGCTCATAGTTGTATGTGAACCAGCGATGCCACGCAAGGAAAGTTCCCTGGAAAAGGTTAATTGATGATCCTCGATATTGAGCGCTGACGAACTGCTTACAGTATAGTGGATATTCAAGGTTTGGTTGATGTGCGTTCCCACAAAGTCATCGAAGCGGGTTCTAGCACCTGGAATCAAATCGGCGGGGGTCAAGGCGGCGCTGTTCTGGACACAGAGAACCGCGTCAATGTAAGCACTCTTCTCTGTCGGACTGAGTGTGCTCCTAAGCTGATATAAGTGAATGTCCAGGGGTGTTTGGAGGCATCACATACCATTCTCTGCGGACAACGATATTCTCTGCTGTGCAGGTGCCAGTGCTTTTTGCAAGAGCTGCGGCGTTAATAGACTTTGCGGTGGCAGCCAGGTACTCGAGGGCAGCTTGAGATTCGGTGATGTCTGTAGGAGCGTATGCGCCATCAGAGGTGACTGGAGCAGCATATGCTGCTCCAATCAGGAGAGCAGCTCCGAGAGAGGAAAGATGCATATCGACTGTCGAAGATCAAACGGCTTGGCGCAGAAAGATCGAGTCCAAGCAAGACAGTTGACGCACAGACTAGGGAGGTGATCTGACGCGATGATCTTGAGATAATCAGGAAGAGAAGAGACGAAGGAAGTATTTAAACTTCTTCTACGTGGTCAACCAGGCACGAGATGAAAGCTTCAAAATCGTGTTCCTTGCAACACGTTTTCTCCATCTGCCCCGCCCATTTCCGGGGAACATCCCAAGAGAGCTTACCAGAAAGTCCGTAAGATTATCGATTCCATGCGGCAATAACGAACTAGCGTCTTGAAGACTCAAAAGCCACCAAAATCGGACGAGAAATGGGATACGAAACTAAAGGAGGCGGTGAACGACGAGAAAGGAAGGAATGGAGAAAACAGAGAGGAGTGGCATGAGTGGAGAGGGCGGGAGAGGGGAAACACCCGAACCCTGCAGTAGAGCTGCACCCCAAGGTCCCTCCGTATGCATGATGCTGGAAAATTAATCTTTTGGTGGGAGCTCAAATTGGGGTTACGATGCGAACAGGTAGTGATGATAAGGCAAGCTGGGAAGGAACCTCTTCTCGGTAGGCTTCCGTGTCCCTGAGTAAGATCTTGACCCGGTGCTAGTAAGATTAAGGTAAAGCTCCCTCTGGGGAACGTGCCAACCCAACTGATCCCGAGAGACGTTCAGGGCAAGATCCTCGCCGAGTGTTGTTGTTAAACTTTTTCACGACGGCACCGCTGCAGGCCTTGAGTGGCTTCACCACTTCTATGGAGGTGTAGCGGTCAAGTATTCATACAACAGACAGGGGTCTAAACGCCACATGTGATTTTAATATATTATAATTTTCGCTATACTTAACAAAAACACTTTATTAAAACAGTAGGATGATCACTAGAAGGAGCACTATACACTTATCTAGTTTTTACTTCGTATCTACCCAAACAGCTGTGGCGAGGCTGGGGGCGGGAAAGAGTATTTAACCCAATTTGGGTGATTTTCTGGTCAGTGCCAGCCTGGAACCCCCCAGTCTCGCTACAGCTGTTTGGGTAGATACGAAGTACGAATGTTTTGGAGATGCGTTGTGATGCAAAGGGGGTAAAAGTTCAGACCCCTGCTAGGGCTATACGAATACTCAACCGCTGTACGTTCCAAGTCTTGGGAAATCGGAAAGAATAGTTGAACAGCACCAATACGCGATGTCCTGACTCGTCAGTTCGTTCTTCCTTCGTTTTGAGGCAACTGAGTTTTCAGATATCTATTCTTATCGGACGCGTAACCATAATCCTCTGGAATGTCGCTGAGATTGAGAGGGACGCGCATGAGCTCAAATGAACCATATAGGGTAGCTCTTACGTCTTTTAGTCTCACCGAAAGTCGCCCACGAGAATTAGGAGCAGTCCAAACATGTGAGGTGTTAATTGGCCCACAGCTTCTCTGCGTCTTGATCGATTCTGTGATGTTCTTGCAAGGTTGGGACAATCGCTTCATGCACAAGATTGAACAAGAACGGGCGGGGTTGCAGCATTCATACAACCTGATTTTGCCTGAACAAGTACGAGTCCCAAGCGTCAGATAACAAACGCAATTCTAATTTATTTAATTTTTTAATTTTTTGCCCAAGCGCTCTCTGCTGCTACCAACACGGAAGATCTTACCGAATCGGCTCCTTTGGCTTGCTGGGGTTCAGAACCCTTGAAGTGGCTTGTAGTTAACTGACTGAGGGTCTACAGTAACAGAGTCCGATTTTCCATACTTGAAAAAACTTGGCCCATACACAAGTTCCCTCGTTAGTCTCGAGAGTCCTAGGGAGTTTTGATCCTTCGGTGTTTCTGCAACTGAGTTAATGTGTTTTGGTGTCTCTTTGGTGGCGCCTGCCTACTGCGTGCGACCTCCGTCAGCACGCAGCCGGGGTAGGCCCAGCATATCCCGTCCATGTCAAACAAAAGTTCCAGAAGACATCCACGAGGAACGCGCAGCTGTCACAACCTATTAGCAGTTCTGAATTTAGTTTGTTCCGATTGGGTTGCGACTAACAGCAGCACCCCAGCCATGCACAATTCAATGCGCACAATTCTATGGCTTGATTGGATGCTTGGATCTGAAGGCATAGAAGTTACCGTTGTATAGTCAGGGATCCATCAGACGAAAAGTATGTCGCTGCGTGCAGCTATGGTGAACAGGCCTCTCCAAGCTTGTGTTGCGTCTGCATTTTCCTCGTTTTTATCTTCACTAAGGTACTCATCCGCTCTGATGCCGGACACTGATTCCATGTGTCAATTCTCCAATGTTGGATGGGACGAAAAAACGCCATACCTGTTGCCATCTTCGTATCAGCCGTTGACCGGCCCTCCTTTCTCCTCGGGATCACACCATTTGGCTGAGAGGATCTCTCTTCAGGGGGTTTTTTGTGATTCATATTGAATGATACCCCTTCTGAATAATTGAGTGGATTTTGCCCACCTTCGCCCGTCATGTCGACGACACTTTTGCCAGGTGCAAATGAAGCAAACGTTAATAGAGGCCCAGCAATCCTGGGAGCGACGATCACTGTAACAATATTAGCTTTTGCATCAGTATGCGCTCGAATGTTTGTTCGAGTGAAGATGATTCGCAGTACAGGACCAGATGTAAGTGTTTCCCAAGATTGCAGTCAGCTTTTAATACTAATTCCTTCTAGGATTATGTTATTCTCTTCGCAATGGTATGTTCGGCATTCCACAAAGCTCTTCCAGGTCTAACAACAAACAGCTTCTGTCCTTGGTTGGGATTGGCATCGTCATCCCAGAAGTTCAAAACGGGGCAGGCCGACATATCGCATACATCGAGCCTGCAAAGGCAAAGCTAGGACTGGAACTCAATTTCATCACACAACCCCTGTACTTATGGGCAATCACGATCGTTAAATGCTCAATCGCTCTATTCCTCCTTCGAATCGCACCAACCAAGTTCTTCAGACGGCTGCTATGGGGAATCATGATCTTCCTGATCGTGTACACATTTGCGGCCTTCTTGACGATCGTTCTGCAATGCAAAAACCTGGCTGTCAATTGGGATTCGACAATTCAAACTACATGCTGGGCGCCGACGACCCTTCGAAATTTGAGTTATGCCAATTCTGGTAGGTTTTCCCGGAAACTCAATTCTCTGTTCGGATGAACCTTCGCTAAATTTTGACTTTAGCTATTAATATCACGACCGACCTCATAATGGCTGGGCTCCCAATTCCTATGCTATGGAAAGTCCAGATCAACGGCCGGGTGAAAGCTTCGCTGTGCTGCATCATGGGACTTGGAATCTTCGCATGCGTCTCTTCAATCATGAAGCTCTCTACTTTACCCAGCTATGGTTTGACAGGCGACTTCCTATTTGATTCCACCATGATCACAATCTGGACAGTGTAAGTCCTCTCTTTTCTTGGTTCACTCAAAATCATATAGATCCAATACTAACAATCCCCCCAGCGTCGAATGCAACGTCGGCATCACAACCGCCTGTCTCCCCTGCCTCAAACCCCTCTTCAAACGCATGCTCGAAAACTCCTGGGCCTACGGCTCCTCCAGATCCAAAAAGAACACCAACGATCACAACCTACACTCCCTCCCTGCTGGATCGAAATACGCACATGCAGCCTCCGCCTCGAGGACCATAACGAGCAAGAACAATTTTGAGATGTTGGGGAGTAGGAAAGGGGATGATTTGGAGAGTAATAGGAGTGAGGAGAGCATTTTGCCGCTGCAGAGTAATCGGATTACGAAGACGACGGTTTTTACGGTTGATAGGGAGATTGGGGTGAGTGATCATGAGTTGAATAGGGAGGGTGAGCACAGGGGTGTTTGGGGGAAGGGGAAGGGGGAGTATGCGCCTGAGAGGAGGATTGAAGATCAGGTCTAGGGATGGATCAGAGGTAAAGAAGGACTTCTGATTATTCGTTACTGCGACTTCGGTGTCTTTTTTATTTGTACACTTGAATGTTCTGTTTAGTGGGGGACTTCCGCGTTACGATACCATGTTCGAAGATATTTTTTGATGTTTGCAAGTCACGGAGATGAGCCATGTTACGCATGTCCTATATATGAATAGAATGGATTTTTTGTATTCCTACGAAAACACTTACTTTAAAGCCTTATAATACATTATTAAAGGTTTTCGAACTTCTCGAATTTTTTTAATATTTAAACACTTTAAAAAAATAAAAGCCCTATAAGTGCTTAAAAGTTTTTCGTTTAATTGCGAATTTGAAAATGAATTTTTTTAAAGTTTTTTTTTTTTTCTTTTTTCCCCTTTTACGGCATTTGTTAACTTATAATAAATAAAATACTATTTGTATTTAATGATTCAAGGGCCTTAATATAGGAACAACTTAGTCATACATGTGATAATAAGAAAGTATAGAGATAAGATGAAAGTGTAAATCGCATTACGTAGTGTAATAAACTTTGAAACTAACGCTTTGATATATTTACTTGTAAGTCTACTAGGCCTATAAACTTTAATTAAATTCGTAAGTTTTAAGTTTATACTTTTAGTTTTTTTGTTATAAATCTCCCGCGCCACTCTTTTGCAGGTGGTCCAAGTTTGGCCCACCCTGTCAGGTTTCCCTTTCAGGTAACTTAGACGTATATGAGCGGTGTTCCTACTGGTGGTTTTCTTGGGGTAGTCCACTTACTCGTGCCTACCGATTTAGAACTGGTATTGACCTATCTTGGACGTGGGTTCTATGCATCAAAGATGAAACATAGACATTGTTCAGATAATGCTTGAATTCGGCCATAATGCGCGGATAATATTTCCAGGATTGTGAATCCACATGCGTTGATATGGAGAAGTCAAGGGATAGAGCCCGAAGCAGACCCGCACCGAATCCTTGTCAGAAAGGCAGAGTCCTGATCTTCCATTTGAACAACTGAACAGAGTACAACTTTTATCACATGTTACTCATTCTACGAAATTGACATGGTAATTCTTCATATTGTGTTTATGTTGCTTGATGATGGCGGGAAGTTTGTGGGCATTTGGGTGAGCTTTCATTGTTTGAGGTGGAAATGTCAATTTGGTACGGCTTCAAGGACTTGAAAAATAATTGAACATAATGAAAGACGGAGAGTGAGATAGACTCTCAATTACTGCGCAGGGCGACCCCTTTGAAAAGTGAGGATTGATTCTGTTCAAAATGCTCACGCCTTTTCGAGCTGGTATGTGGCGGGGGAGCATAAAAGTTGCGCAACACTTGCGAGTATTCTCCTGTCTTCCAGTTTTTGAGGTATTCTGTATCTTATTTGAAAGAGATCATCTGGGTACGGCCACTATCATTGTTTTAATGAAGTAAAATGAAAGAAAAGGACATTTGGAAGGCTGGAAAATTTTCCAGACATGTATATCATCGTATTCGGACTCGTATTTGATTCACCCCCCACTTTCATCACCCCTACGCCACATCTCCATACCCTTGCAGCGATCTTCATTAAGTGCACATCAACGGCTAACTTAAACTATCTTTCAAGGATCACTCCGATCATCGGAACTCTTTCTTTTCGAAAAAGGCTTCTCAAACCGAGGGCAAGCGCGATAGCCGATGAGAAGGTACCCAAAGCAGGAGGTACCACAAGGTGGTGGGTGACACTTGCACGACCTGACCAACGGCGTATTGACATCTTCACGGCCAACTGAATATTCAATCTGGCGTCCATAGGGGCGTTTGAAATGGGAAGGTTGAGTTTAACAACCCCATGTATCTCAGCCCTACAACGCTTCTGTCAAACACTGTACTTGTACAACCTCGCATTTTACCACGTACGGGATTCCGTCATCGTCCCATCATCGTACATCTGCGCAGAAGGAGATTCCATTATTAACAAGCTTCTCGACTCCAAGAATTTGTGGATCTTTCAACTGCTTTGTCACCAGATTTTCAAGTCAGATTTTGACTTTCTCGAAACAGTTGTCCAGAAGCTTGATCACAAATCCAGACGATGAACCTCGGGTCTCGTCCCGACGCGACCAGACAAATTGTCCCGCAGTAAGAAGCTTGCTTACATTGATTCCATATTCTCGAAAGGCTTATATCAGCGACGCCCGTTCCATCCCATCATAATCCCATCATCGCGCAGAAAACCCATCATTCTGGCCCAAATCTGCAGGATCCTTGCGCGACCCCGGATTTTGCGCAGAACGTTATTGAGCCTTGATGCGAAATTTTTCAGCTTCTTGCACCTATGTGATATTTCTCACTGCTGTGATTGACCGAACTGTTGCGGGCATTCCATTCAGAGCCTTGTAATTGTCATCCTTCAACTTTGCATGTGAGAAACGTCTTTTCAGGGGCGGCATTCGTTTCGCTCGCCTAATTTTCCAGAGAGGATAGGGGCTTTATTCTCACCTACAACACACACGACGAAACGCCCCCAATTCAAACATTCTTTCTAGAGGCTCAAATTTTACAAATACTCGTCGATCTCTCCCATTCCTCGGATATAGCTTCTCCAAGCTCTCTAGCTACCCTGCAGCCTTCCGCCACACCTACATACAGCTGACATCCCAAACTCGCAGCTACTGGGACGTACAAGCTCGGCTGACATCCATCTAGTGCACCGTTTGCGGGGAGCATATTACTGAACATCACACAAACACATAACGGTTTCGGTGCCAGCCCGGTTGTGTTCGGTTAGGTGATATAGATGTCATACGGAGGAACTTATTTCAGCGGATTATTATTCGAAAAGTTCAAATGATTTATATCACTTCATCCCATTCATCTCGTAGACGTTTCCATTCTTTGCTTTTTCTAGCGTTGCCCACCTTCAACACTCTCCTATCTCCCGAATTCTTACCGACCCCACCAATAACCCCACGACAGCGCCTCATGCTCAGCGCCACACCTACCACATCCCACTTCTTCAACAACTCCAAACGCATCTGCATCCAATCGTATCAGTTATATCTTCATATCAAAAGCCACTCTCCCACCCAGCTGCCACAACATCAGTATTTCCCACCAACAGCGCATTCAAAAATCCGCATTTAGCGCTCCTCGCCTGCCAAGAACCAAGACACCGCGATTCGCGCTCCTATCACTCGGCACCCCATCCACGTTCAAAACATTACCGACATAACATATAACAAGCTCCATCCCGGCGCCTGGCCTCATTCTTTCACTCTAACGCCTTACCAGATCATTTTAACAAGGCACGACCCGGAGCTTTCCCACTACTTAGCGCTCCTGTACAATTTTGTGTACCAAGGAGTGGTATTTGGGGCAGGCAACGACCTAGAAACGTACTGCCAGAGACAAGTACCGACCTAGAAGCCGCATGAAGTTGGTACTTTCTGGCATAAAGCACAGGTTGAGATTGGATTTCGGTATTGGAACATCAGACATCCTCTTCTCCGTGTTTGAGTCGGTACTGGACTGACACGACATAACACATAAACCCGCAAGCCACATTCGGGAGGAGACAGTACCTGGAGACCTACCACACGACCGGGAACAAGTAGAATTTTTTGGGAGTCGGACTGGTAACCACACGACCGTTGAACCGGGAATAAGCACAAGCAGAAGCTTGGAGGAGAGTCTGAGAACCGTATCACCCGTAAGGCCGGGAACCGAGGATAATATATATTCTCTGCAAAGTAGATCTGGGGTACATATCCAAGAAGAAGCAGTCTATATCCAGCTCCTGACTCCAATACGCACCCGAAAGAGATACAAGAACGATAGTATACGGCAAGAACAGACCAGAGGGGCGAAACAGAAAATTCGGAGAGAGCAAGAACATCGACAAGAAGTTTAAACCGGGAAGAAAGCAAAAAACGCCACCGAACACCGACGCTGAAAGTACCGCTCCAAGAAATACAGCAAACGGAAAGTCTCAACCCACAACACAAGCCCGCAATGCTCGCAAAGTTCCAACGCAAGTCGGACAAGCCCAAGATCAAGTCTACCACCAAGATCACACCCCTCCAAAATGAGGTCATGTCTTCATCCGAATCCAAATCCAAGACCAAACCCACCGCCATGCGCCTCTTCTCCCGAAAATCGAAGACATCTTCAAAATCAAACCGTTCATCCACGACCTCAGACCTCACCATCTCCTCTTCCACCGCAGGCGCCGAACGCGCAGTGGCACTTCCTAGGACTCGTCTTGGAAGCACTGCCTATACTTCTCTGCCCTCACCACCACTCTCCCCTCTCTCTCCGCGCGTAGTAGAGTCTACATCTGTCTGGAACGCAGCAGGACAAGATATCACCACCCTGCCTACACGCCACCGCAACACCTCAACTTCAAACCTCAGCACCACATCCACTCTCCTCGAGCTTCCGCCTTCCGCGCCGTCACCTCCTCGTCCTGACAATCGCCGGTATTCTGCTGCTCCGTCCAGCTATCGAGCTCCTTCCTCCCCGGTCCGCCAGTCATCGGACTCGTATGAGGCTTTCCTGGATCGAGCGCAGGAGCAGGACCGCAGGCGTGATGCGATGATGGCGCATGCGTGGGCGAAAGCTGAGCAGCGGAGAAGGGAGAGTAGGAATTGGCCTAATGATCCGTGGCGTGGCGGGTTTGGGCCTCCTAGTAATGGTAGCGGAGTTATGTTTGGGAGGAGGGATGGTGGGGTGCAGGCGCTGAACCCAAAGAGGATCAATAGCAATGATAGTGGCGTTCGGGGGTGGTTGGGACGGAACGGTTTAGTCGGTCGTTGATCGTCTGGTGGAGGGCCTCGTGGAATTTTATATGCCGTTTCGTATCGTTGGACATTGGTTTAGCCGAGCAGAACTATGGTTGGTTTTGGTTAGCAGGGCATTTGATACCTAGGATGGCGGATGGGAATTGAAAGGCACTTTGAAGGATAGACCCATGAATGAAATGAACTCACTTTCCCATTCCCAATCCTGCATCACCCCAACCCAATGCAGCTTCCCCCTAACAGTCAACTCAGAATCCATCTCCTCTTCAACCGGCTCATGCACCCTCTTCCTCTCCATCATCTGGCCCTGGATCTGCGTTGGTGAGAAGGTCCCAGAGAAACTGCTCCTCGGCCTCTTCGGCGCTGCTATCCCATTGAGCATATCCGAAAACGAAAACATATCCTCCATCGCCAACTCCTCTTCGAACTTCCGTTTTGAACTCTCGGAATGCATCATAGCGCTCGCTGCACTACTCCTCTGCTTTCCCTTCGCCGCTGCTTGCTTCGCAGCTTCGGCAGCGTCACGTCTCGCCCACACTTCTTGCATGACTTCCCAGCAGCGATCGATGTTGCCTATCCACATCCTATTCGCCATATTGTGCCACCTTTGTTCAACCCATTGTCTGTCTTCCTTTTCGTAGGCTTCGCAGCCTGCTGCTAACAAAGGGTATATCTGCACGATTACGAGACGGGAGGAGAGCGGAACGGTGGCTAGGTAGACGAGAACTTTCTTGGCAAGTTGTGCAGAGGTCCAGGAGGGGATCTCGGGCACGGCTTGGTGTAAGTAGAGGAGCGTGGCGTAGCGGTACGCTTCCGCTGTTTGGAGGGCGTGTTGGATTTCCGAGGTTGGGTCTTCGGGTCGTTCGATGATGGGAAGTGGTGGTGGGGACCATTGGACGATCGCTTCTTTCAACTCAATTGCTTGGCTGATGATGGCGATGGAGTTTGAGTCCACTTTCCTTACTTTGCGACAGAGATTCGCTACTCGTCCGATGATTGGGAAGAGAGCGGATGCGCAGCCCATGAGAGGATCGATTTCAGCGTGGCCCTTTGGTGATGTCATATTTAGGGGCGCGAGGACCTGTTCGAAGTCCACGGTATCGTCGTCGTCGATCGAAGTGAGCCGCGCTATCACATCCATGTAGACCCAGGTATTACACAGAAACTTCAGTCGCGCTAAGTCGTCGCCCATCAAGTTCCGCTTCTTGTGCGAGACTAAAGCCTGATTGACCAAGATCCTAGCCCCTCTCAAATGCTCGATTCCAGTAGAGATGTGCTGGTCCCAAGATTCCGAGAAAGCCAGAACCAGTGTTGTCGCCAGCGCAGTGTCTGTCCGCATCTTCTCAATCCCAGTAGCCAGAGAACGAATACTCCTCCTCATATGCTCCATACCATCAACTCTCAGAGCCGGTTTTTCTTTCGAAGTATGGAACGCAGTCATCGAAGCAATTGCATGATACAACGCCGGGGAATCTCTCGCGAGCGGCCAAACCAACGTCCTCCAAGGATTTTCCGTAGGTCCATCTTTCACCGACAGAATCCCACAGGTTTGCTTGTCGAATCTCAGCATTAACATTTCTGGACTTCCGGCTTGAACTTCTGGCTGTCGATAGATTTTGTTGAATGGATCATCTCTCATGATGGTGGATGGCGATGCGGTGTTGGATCTTGAGACTCGTAGTGGTCCTGGTAAGGACATCCACATGTCGCTGTCTGGCATTTGCGGTTCTCGGATGATTTCTTCAATGTCGGGATCATCTAGAGAGTTCTCTTGTGGAAGTTCCATGGGAGGTAAGAAGTGGTGATCCATCGGCGAGAGCTCCATTGCCTGATCTGGCAATACGATGGGAGGGACGGTGACAGACCCTGGTCTTGCATTGAGCTCTGATCCTGGCAGTAACAGATCAATCAGCCTTGGTGATTGTCCGGAGAAACTTGGTCTTGCAGTATTTGGCGGTGCACTTGTATTGTCCTCAAATAAACTGGACAAGCTCCTCGTCACAGTGTCTGCCGCAAATCTAGGCTGCGTTCGCTCTCTCATATATGGCGGGGTACTCATGTCGAACATGGGAGGATGATCGAAGTGCATATCTTGGAAGCCATTCGGCGGTGTGAAGGATGGTGGTGGGGGTGTAGGTGCCGCTGCATGGAAGAACGAATCCTGCATCTGAACATCTGGTTCGGCCTCGTGGGGAGTTGAGGAAGAAGAGGCGTCGGATGGACTTGTTCCATTTGCATTCTCTTGGGATTGAGATTTATTCGGAGGCACTGAATCTGCTAAAATAAATAAGCACATATTCCGCATCTAAAGTTGTGTCCTGGATAGGTACTTCTTCTTCTCGCCTTGGGTGGAGCCGCAGACTTATTGACAAACGTTGTTTCCTCGAATGGCCTCCACTTGAAATCCTTCTTGTATCCTCCACATGTAACGCTCCTTTTGCGACATTGTTGGCAGGTTGGATGGGTTTCATCGCATTTGAGTCGTTTTGCCTTGCATGTTATACAACCTGTGCCACAATATCTGGTCAGCGTTCTGCTCCAGATCTTAACATAATTCCCTTATCAGATCCGAGATAAGCCCACCAGAGACCGGCTAGACGTACCATTGCGACTCTTGGATTGCTTGGGTTTTACTATTCCCGTCGGCTTCTTCGGCGGCGCTGCTGTCTTCGTGGGCTGTGGTGGTTTGCGTTTTGGAGGAGGGGGAGGTTCGGGAGCTGGCTTCAAGACTGGACTCGAGAGAAATGCAGAAGGGCTAGGGATGGTGATAGTTTCCATCGTGATAACTTCTTATATAGAGGCATCGACAGGCCCGGCGATGGCAGATCTGAAAGCTGTGCCTTGCAGACGAATCTGTGGATGTGTTGTTGGGAGTGTGTGAGGGCGAGCATCGTTTCTGGAGGAGGGTCGGAGGCCACAATCGGAAGGCTGTCGAGGGTGATATAATAGGTTTGGTGATTGGCGGATAGCAATCGCTGTCAGTGCGAAATGTGGAGTGAGTGGAGGAACATGCCCGAGTCGCCTAGATTTGCCCTCAGAGTGGCTCAGCTCAGACAGCGATCAGAATAAGGTTGATTGAGTTGATCCGGCTTCTAGCGTCAGAGGATGCATCTCTCCTCGCGTTCTCCAAGCTGCCTTTCGTTTCTTCTTCCAGCAATCTTTGACTCTGAATAGTTTCGCCATTAAACTTTTGTCTGACCCCTCATTGACTTCAACACCAAAGTCGTGTTATTACTAAGGACATTTATTTCGTGTGGAGCACACCCTGGTCGAGGATTGCGGATCTGGCAAACGATTCGTGGGCAGTGCAGCGGGGAGAGATAACGAGAGTTCGTGGATGAGCTACGGCCAGAAGTCGGCATAGTGGCACTTGACACGACAGCAATTGAAGCATCGTGACTTCAGGTCTGGACTGCAGACGCTGCACTCTCGTGATGTCTCAACGTTACACTGCAGTAAAGCCTTGCAGAGAGGCAATAGGCGTTTGTCAGAGAAAGAAGCCGATATTTGCAGGTGAATCAAGGACTCACTTGGTGAAATATCCTTCAGACATTCGGAACACTCTCGCAGTCAAAATGTTCAGGAAAAGAGGTTCTCTGACACAGAGAATACCAGCCGAAGGAAAGGATTCAGAAGAGCCGACATAAGAAATATATGATTCACCAAACGGGAAGTTAACGGCGATTTCAGGGCCAAGCAGCTTTGTGCCAGCCATCGAAGAAAAATAGTAATCAACTCAAGCTTCCCTCCTATTCGTCTACTCGTCTCACGGATGCTGTCTTGAAGGTTTTCCAGCTCTGTCTGGGCATTGTTTTGCATCCACTTCAAAGTCAAGCCCACGATTAAGAGAGCATCACGTGGGCGGAAGCCAAAAAGTGCAGTTGGAAGAACTGGAAGCATATATAGTGAAGAACGTCTATTGATCTCGAACAACTCAGATGGCTTCTTTTCACTACATCATGTTGCTCCCATCCGTTTCTTCACAAAGTTCTCTCTGTACGTACATGTTCAGATATCGGCATCTCCAGCTGAAGCCTATTCCAAGAGGTCAAACCAATTTGTTAAACTCACACCTGTTCATTCAGACTCGAAAGCAAATACCCCAAGAGAAGACGGAAATTGAACAACCAGTTACTCTTGCTATGTCTCTCCGTCATCTAATGGTAGTCCTAGCAAGCTCTGACATCAATTATAAATCCAGTCACGTGCGAATCACGAGAATGCCCTTCAAACTCTCTCAATGGAAGGTCCAGAACTCAAAGTCAACGTCATAGAACACTTCCACCTTCAAACGATGTCGTCAATGCCTGGATCATCCACATTTTGCATCGCACCACTTTTGCTCCTACGAAACAGCCGACGGAGTTCTGGAACGACGGCTGGAAGCAGGGAAACTTCAGCACTCCCGCCTCCGTCATGCATCATCTCTCCAACTCTTCTGAACAGATATGCCGATTATGCATGACAGCTACTGTTACTAGAACCCTCATACGCAAGTGCATTTAAAAGATTCATCATGTATTACGGCCTCGTAGTTTCCTATCTCTAACCACTCTTCAACACAGGTTGGGCTGCAGGTCTTATCAATCCAAACCTTTTGACCCTGCTGGCTGGTCGCAGATCAGATACACCGCCTTCTGCATGCGGTAGATCTCGCCTAGCGCGGTTCTCCAGCCACAACTTTGCCCTATCTCCGGCTGCCAATGTCGATGATGGAGATTCTTACTTGACATCTGCCATACTTTGAAGCTACAGAAATCTGTTGAGGATCCTGCCATTGGATGCCTTGTCCGCCACAGTGGCTATGCACAGCCACTTCGCTTGTGTTTATCCTTGAAGTGCTGAAGTTGATGCGACGGCTGGGGGGCGATCATGTTTACAGGAGAAATCAAAGCCGCTGAGTGGCCAAAGCTACCCTCGCTTGAAGCCAGCCTCCCCTGAGCCTTGTTTACCGCCACTGCGCTAATTGGCGCCCGGACAACAAAGTAAATCCAGGGAACGGCAGCATCCCAAAACATACAAGCCAGCATGGACTATGGACAGTGTGCAGCAAGCAGGTTGGGACCCTTCTCTCATCCCTCTCAACCTCCTCTCTTGCCTCCTCACCTCCTTCTCCTCCTTCTCCTCTTTCACCAGCTGTCCGGGCAATTGTTGTCGTCAGCTAGGTGGTGATCTGCTCAAGCGATTCGATACTGGTTTCCAGACCGATTCGAGCTGCAACGCACCTCTGAAACACCGACGCCTCCAAAGCCACCGCTTGTCCATATTTATCCTGCTTTCATACTCTCCCTGCCCCCTAACTCCCCTGTGACGACCAGGGTTGCTCATCCAATCTTTGTGAAGGATCGCAACATAACCTTGATCACGACCCCAGCGCAGTCGGCCATCGTGCTGTTCGCGTCCATATCGACATTTGGACCTCCAATCCCCCATATCTCCCCCGCCCTGGAACCCCTCAACTTCTTTATTTTATTTTCGGAAGTCTCGCGGATTTTGGGAGATCATTGGGCAAAAGGATGGAAGGAATTAATTGTGTTTGGTGATTGATTCATATTTTCATTTGTTTGGCATCATGGGGAACGAACAATCGGCACCCACGCCAAGGCGGCCACTGAACAAGTTGTCGAAGCCTAGAACGAACAATCATTCAAATGCGAACCTGCTAGATCGACGGGCATCGGCTCCAGCAAGTCGACGAAACTCAATTTCAACAAATGGCTCTCCTACGAAGATCCGAGACAGTCCAGTACCGACTGAGCTGGGCGAGACGGAAGGAACACGCAAAGAAGAGAAGTCTCGGAGACGGATGAGCTTGTTCAGATCGAAGAGTGCCAAACCGCAGAGTCGCACGCCAGAGGAAGACACGAATGTGGTCAAACCGTCTGCCGAGCCCGATCCTTTCGAACAGCGTAGCCACAGATGGTCGAGGCAGCCAAGAGTGAGAGGGAACTCGCTGACTACTCAATCGTCTGTCGAACCTCCTCCTGAGTTCGAACAGCCATCTCACAGATGGTCGGCACATCCAAGAGTTAGGGCGTACTCGGTGACGAGCAATGCTTCAGCATCGTCCACCAGATCTGAGAGAGTATACCCTGAACAGCCGACTCCAGCAGCACAAGTAGGCCTGTAAGTCTTGAGACTCCAGAGACACAAACACCGCTGACTGAAATAGAACGAAACCCCCGATGCGAAGCCGCATGTCTCTGCAGACCTACGCTCACCATCCTCGACTTTCACTCGTTGCCGAATTGCCCTCCCCACAACCTGACAATACAAATGGAATACAGAGGCTCTCAAGATATGGACAGGAGGATGCTAGCCTAGGAGGTCTCACTGAAGCATCGAGAACGAATTCTGAAAGTGCATTGTATGCGCCCATCAGAAGACGGTCTCTGCTTCAACATGGAGTGGCAACTAGGACGAGTTTTGTGGAGAGCGATCCTCGCAGCTCGCTGCCCTCGCAAGCTTTTCCCAATAATACACCTCCACGAAAGCCAGTCCGATCACAAACGGACATTTCGGATGACATGCGAGAATACTACTACAATCCCTCGAAACCTACATCTTCCCCGCTCTCAGACCTCGTCCTACTTGGACCCAATCCTGCTTTTGCGGACATTGGCCCACGCACAGAAACCCCGACGCAGCTGGAGCATATTGGCACATTCAAGCTCGGAACATTGAGAATTACAAATGGCGCGGCGAGTCCAGTGCCCAGCTCCAGATCTGCTGAAGATGACTCTATATCTGCTGGAAATGCCAGGAGAAGTCAAGACAGCACTCACAGCTATCGTCACAACCACAGAAGTCACACTCTCTCTGTACCAGCGGAGACTCGAAAGACACCATGGATCGTCCGTGCCGAATCACCACTGCGACAGACTCAAGAGGTGGAAAACAAGCCTCTGACTATCGAGACGCAGATACCGTTCATGGATCCTTCATTCAAGTGGTTTGACTTTGAAGGCACTGAGCAACTGCTCAAGAGCACTGAATCGCCAACCAAAGCCTTGGAGTTGGCAAGGGACTATCAGCAAGATTTGGCACTGAGTCCGTTTTCATTCGACGACTCGCCTCTGCCATCCCCAAGATTGGAATCGACCAGCAAGCATACTGCGATTGAGGATAATCTCTTTGAGGCAGAACCTGCCACACCCAATCTTACACCCAATCTCTCAGCTCGAGCGCCAAGATCTTTTGATTCTGCGTACGACAATGGGGTTGCACCTCCCACAAGAATGGTGAAGGGGTCTCGAGAACAGCCACCAAAACCACTTGCAAAAGCAGACAGTGGATATAGCTCAAACATTTCCCTTCGCTCATTCAAGAGAGATTCCGTGGCTGTGGAGGAACTACCTCCAACGCCACCAAAAGAGCCAACCTCCCGAGTTCCATCGAGCACATATTCAGTCGCATTCGTAGATTCAGACTTGACACTTCGAATAAAGCGCTCGCTTCCTTCTCTGCCACCGCAGAAACCATCTCCAGCACCTCCAATGCGAGAAGCTCCTCCAGTCCCACCCCCACACTCTCCAACATATGACTACATGAAAGAGGTACCAAATCCTCCAATACCAGAAAAGGACGTTCGAGCGTCGAAATCGCAGCCTCTTCTATCAGTCCCAAGCAAGCACACCCATCAAAAGAGCATGCCAAACGCAGCACTTGCCAGAAATGCCAGAGAAGAGTCTCCCGCAACGTCTGAACTCTCAACCACCTCCTCAAACTCCTCCCGCTGGTCCAGCAAATCGAAAATTGCCAAACGGCCTCAATCAATGCAGCCAGCGAAACGCGACCCCTCACCCAAACCACAACCACGCACACCAGAGCCTGTCTACACAGTCCAAGCCTTTCGTTCTCCCTCCGAACAGCTGCGGATTCCACCCCCCTCAATCGAAGTTCGTCGTCACCTCGAAGAACGCGTCGAGACCTTCCCCGTGCACACCTTCCCGAACACGTACTCCGGACATGCAGGCCTACGACACAGTTCCAGCAAAGAGACTCTTGGGACGATCTTCTCAGTCGGGAGCGCAGAGGTTCGAGACGAGTTGAATTTCGCGCGTTTGCAGGGAGTGCTACCACCTGTTCCCGTTGAACCTTCGATCCCTGAATATCCCGTGAAAGCCCCAGCGAGAAAAGAGGTCCCGAAACCAGAGTTTAATCGCAGGAATACATTTCAGGCTGCTCCTGTTCCAGCTCAGGATACGGGAAAGAAAGAGTCAAGATGGGGAAGAAGATCTATGCATTCCTCGATGACGAGGGAGAGAAGCAGGAATAGAAGCTTGCCACGCCTCCCAATTCCACCTGCAATGAAACCGATTTCGAATGAGGAGTTGGAGGATCATTTAACATCTTACAATACAGTCTCTTCTTCGCTAGGGAAATCGCCTTATGAGCTTGCTGCTGCTATCCCGAAATCTGCGCCAAAGTCGACGGTGAATGAGAGGGCGAAATCTCTAACGGCGCAGTTTGAAGCTGACGCTGCTGCGCGGTTCAACTTGGCTCGAGCAAGCAGCCAGATGGGACAGCAAGCACCACAGCAGATGACGCGGGTTCGCAGCTACGACAGTATCGCGAACGGGAATCCCTTTGCCAGCGGCAATAACTCCCGCAGAAGCTCAAGGGAACACCACCCCCCTCCCCAAGTCCAGCGTAACAACGCTCCTTGGCGACCTTCTCCTGCCCCAAATCCAGCAGCATACTCAACTCAAAGTCTCCCACTTCAACTTCCGACTTCACAAAGTCCATTGACCGCTCATCCGCCACAATTCCATCGCGGTTTCCCAAAGGTAGAGAGAGGAGAAGAGAAGAGCTTTTCGGGAGTGAGTGCAGTATCGAAGCCGAAATCGCAACCGCCGGTATCGATGAACACGCAGAGAAACTCGAAACTCATCCAAACTGCGCAGCAGCTCGTTCCTCCGCCATCTCACGCCCCGCCTGCTCCACCCGCACAGAAGCAAACCCAGAACCAAGGAGATGGAGCAGAGAAAGGATGGAACAACACAGCCTCCGCCTGGGCCACCCGTCGCCAATCCGCCGGCGAAGCCCTTCAATCCCGAAAATCAATGGAGATGCGTCCAGCACAAGAACTTCGCGGACGAAAGAGCATGGATGCAGCGCGATTCAATCGACCAGCAAGCGAGCAACGAGAGCTGAAGGGACGAGGGAGTTACGACCAGATGCGATGGGAGCAAGGTGCACAACAAGTTGAGCAAGGGATGGGTGATGTAACGGGTTTGGGGATCGGCAAGATGCAGAGCAAGAGATGGAATGTTGGTGTGGGGTATGAAGATGCACATGCATATCCCTCTCCTCCTCGCCAGACAACTCAATCTTGGACTGTAGGCGCCAAAAGTCAGCAAGAGCAGGAATACGATCATACATACGGCTCTTCACTTCATCATTCTCATTCCTATGAAGACAAAGAGAACTTCTATCAGGCTCAGGAATATTATGAAGCGGAACAGCAGGAAGACGCTCAACTAGGGGAGATGATTCATCAGCGCAAGACAAGCACGAGTGAGATGTTGGTGCTGGATAGGTTTTCCGGGGGTTTAGATTATGGGTATGAACCTGGATTGGGGTTGGTGGGGAGTGCGGGTATGAGGAACGTGAGGAAGATGGCGAATGCGAATCGGAAGAGCGTTGTTGCGGCTGAGAGGTGGGGTGTGGATTTGACTGATGTTCCTGTGTTTTTGCAGAGAGTCCGTGTTGAAGGGTAATTTGGAGGACGAGGAGGAATACCATGAGCAAGCATTTTATTTGCATCTCGATACGACATCGACTTTCCTATCGAACACGACAGCGACAAACAAATCGACAGACACATCAACATACCAGGCGTTCGGCATATTAGTTTGGATTTGGATTTGCATATACCTTCTCGCATTATTGCACAGTACAGGCATTTGGAACGGGACATTCGGATCTGGACATGGTTAGGAAGTACACGAGACCCATGAATATTTATACCACTGCTCAGTATCGGCTGAGCATTTCATACCTGGCTTGAGATCTAAAGAGACTAAAAGTCTCAAAGGATTATTGCTTGAGGGGAAGGAGGGAGGGGAATTGTATATAGATGGAACACGTTAGCCTAGGATTAGAATAAAATGGGTGGATATAATTGAAGCTTTCAACACTACAGACACCTCTCACAGGGTGAACATTGAATCTGGGCCCGGAAACTGGAGATGAGGATGAGTGGGTAAGATACGAATACCCTTTCCCGATGGCGACAGGATTGGGAATTCATTCCCTGAAGTCTCAGGCTTCTCCTCTTTAGCAAGTCGTTGTCAAGTTTGATTTGCTGTCAAGTCTGTCATTGCTGTCATTCATTCTCATTAACAAGGAACAACAAACAAATAAACCTTTGTTTCTGCCCGCGGCAGCAGCTTGATGCGTTTGCTAGGGAATTTCCTTTCAAAGTCTCTGCATCCTAGAGTCATTCTACTGAGGTCTTCGCCCCGTTTCTGTCTTGCATACTCCCATAAAAGTTATTCACGCATTGGATAGTTTTTCGTACGCACTCTTCAACATCAACGAGGTGCTTTGTACTCATTACCCCGCATTCTATCCCTTCAGATTTAGCTCAGTGGGGTGATTGATCACTTTGAGCCAGCAAGATTTTCACACATCTGTGATTAGCGAAGATGAGTCACTGCATTTTCTTCATGGAGCACGAGCGAGTAGGAGGATGTAAAGACGTTCTGCAAACCAGCTTCAAGTTTAAAGTCAACCACTGAGCCCCACTCAAAAATGATGTCCTTGGCAGACTTTACCGTTTTATGGAGGATGACCATAGAGGCGTCACGCTCACTCATTCTCGGCCTCTTGCCTTAACTTTTGGGCGCCTGAGATGCTCTTTGCTTCGTCTCACTTCTCGTAGCGTTTTTTGTCATCAAATTTGATTATGTTGTCATTTCTTTTCTTCTGGCCGACTTTTGCTACCAAGTTGGTTTATTTGTTGCCATCGCTTCGTGTTACGAGAAGCCCTGAAAAGCACAGACTTTTGAAACCAGGCTCGTTAGCGGAATCATCTGGAACCATAAATTAACAAGTCCATCTGGCCAGCGTTCGGAGCCCGATACCAAAAAACTGGTAAACCTCTTTCCAAAGTTCTAGAGTCGCAAAGTACTTTTACTAATGTAAAGTCGTTGCCTTGTCACACACACACGGAGATGTCTAGGTGTTCCCTTTGAAATGAGGGCTTGAAAAATCACCTAAACGTGTTGTATCCCTGAACTGAGAGACTGCAAACGAAAAATGTCATCATATCCCAAATCGACGATCTTTATGTAGTCGAAGTAGGCCGAGAAAGTTCGATCAGGCCTGAAAGATTCAGCAAGCCGTGCTATTGTTCTCGCCTCAGCTATGCAATCAGGAGTTCGCTTAGGCAAGGCAAGCCCCTGAGTACCTCCGCAGGCTTTAATTTATCTCGCCCTCAACAAATTGACTTTTTTTTGAAGTTCTAGAGGGTTCTGAATTCTTGCGATAGTTTCGAGTGCCCCAGGCATGATGGGCTATCAACGATATTAGAGCAGGCTGCGATCCGATTTTTACTCATTCCAATCTTGCGCAGTTATATCAAGGCCAAAAATCATCTTCCAAGTGGTCCCAGGAGCAGATAAACTTGGTGTTGTCCTCCTGCAATGCAATTTGGAACCTCGATGCCGAGAATAGGCGGCTTCTCTGAAATATGCCGATCGTGAGCGACATCCCACTTTTACCACACGCCGTAAGTTGGCCGTTGGCCCTCCGGACATGGGAATATGGAGATCAAGATTGCAACGAGCTTTATCTGAGTTTACCAGAAGATCATCAGATACGTATCAGGGCAAACCTTTTTCTACTTATTGTGTCACACCAGAATCATCATGGATGATCGTATCTTAACCCGTCGGCGTACTGAAAATACCCCTCCTTCCCCAGACTTAGCGCAAACATCGAATTCCATTCAGCCTCAAAGAACAGGATTCTCCGCTGTTAAACAATGGCTCATTGTCCTTCTTCCTATATCATGTGCTTTTTTATTCGTGTGGCGGAGCTACCCCACAGAAAAGGCCATAAACCCTCTGGACTACAAGTCTCGCGCACAAAAGCTTATGGAGACTACTCCTTTAATTGATGGACATAATGATTTGCCCTACCTGCTCAGGTTGGAGTTGAAGAACAAGATTTATGACACTACAAAGTTTACGTTTCGGGAAGGCAAGAATCTCCTACTCTCTCGTCATATTGCCTCCTGACAGTCAAATTGAATAGGATTGGCAAGCCATACAGACTTGGAGCGTCTGAAAGCGGGCCGTATTAGAGGCCAGTTCTGGTCAGTTTTTGTTGAGGTGAAAAGCGAAAAAGCAAAGTTTTGGCCGTGCTCAAAGCTGATTGAAGTAGTGTCCAGATATCTCCTCCCTCGATGACCCAAACGTAAGTCAGATATCAGAAATTTACCTACAAGACTAACTTTGGATCGAAGCACAACGTAAGAGACACTCTCGAGCAAATCGATGTAGCGAAAAGATTCATTGCCGAGTATCCCGAATTACACTACTGCGAGTCTTCTTCCTGCGCCATCTCTGCTTTCAAAGCTGGAAGCATAGCTTCAATGCTCGGAGCGGAGGGGTTACACCAAGTTGGCTCAGCTATCGGAGTTATCCGTCAGTTCTTTGATCTCGGAGTGCGGTACATAACTCTAACCCACAATTGCGACAATCCTTTTGCGACTGCTGCTTCAACAGTCACTGCTACTGGGAAAGATGGAGGTCTTACGGAGTTTGGTCAAGCAGCAGTCGTCGAGATGAATCGGCTTGGCATGATGGTTGACCTCAGCCATGTCAGCCACAAGACTATGCGAGATGTCCTTGACATCACTAAATCCCCAGTTATGTTCTCTCATTCTGCTTGTTATGCATTGGCAAGGAACTACAGAAATGTTCCGGATGATGTGCTAGAAAGACTGAGAGAAAATGGAGGCGTGATTATGGTGTTTTTCGTGAAACGCTTCCTTAATTCTGAGCATCCTGACATGGCCGACATGGAAACAGCGATGGATCACATCTTTCATGTTGCAAAAGTTGCAGGCTGGGATCATGTTGGAATTGGTAGGTTCATTCAAGATTTCCAAAGGCCTAAAAGCGTACTAAATCTTCTCAGGTGCGGACTTCGACGGTACAGTCACTCTGGCTGATGGTATTGATGATGTCTCTGCCTATCCGCTCTTGATCGAGAGCATCCTACGCCGGGGAGCAACGGATGAACAAGTCAGGAAATTGCTGGGAGAGAATATTTTGCGAGTGTGGGCGCAGAATGAAGAAGTTGCTGCTCGGCTGCAGCATATCGACCAGGTTAAGCCTGTAGAAGATGTCTGGGATGGTCGGAAGTGGACGAGATGGGACAATCCTTTGCCGGTTATGATACCAGGTAATCTGGACCGAATTAGGGCTCAGAATTATTTGTGAAATACAAGACATGTAGGGATGAGAGCGATCAAAAGAAAACTTCTCCGCCTGGAAGAAAGAGCGTGGACATATCGAGGATGTTGATAATTTTATTTGATATCGCCTGAACTTCATCGGCATGATTTCATATTAATGTGAGCCCTTCTATGTCGAAGTCGAATTTTTACTCATGCCGGTGGGAGGAAGTCGGTCGTTTCGTAAGGCCAGCATTGTCGATCTTTCGTCGCCGTCGGAGATATGCGGAACTTACAAAGCCTACGTACTCTTCCCAGCAGTCTTCTTCATGTGGATTTTGATGTTTGGAAAGAAGTAATTACTCTACAATCCCCTTCGAGGAACGTTATTACTCATTACATTCTAAATCTTCGAGGTGCCCAAATCCGTTTACTTATTCGTACATATGGCTAATTTATCTTCAGAAAAGCTTATTGAACGACTTCTCAACCAATGGAACCTTTTTCTCGGACTCTGCTGCCACAAACTCCTGCTCTTCGTCATCAATTGCCTGCTTCCCACTGAAAATATCCGCTTCTCCAGCCTTCACAAAGCTCGTCTTCTTGTACACCTTCCAGAAAACATAAGTTGCAATGAAGAAGAATACCCCAAAGTAAGACGAGATGAAATCAGCTGCATTAAATGCTCCCGGCCAGAAAATGTAAAAACCATTGAAGAACATTATGACAAATGCGAAACCGAACCCAAAATAGGAAATATAGGGTTGCAATCCAAATGGTGTCCTGAAGTACAAAGCATCAAGTCCGACCTGCTTGACCACAGCCGCTCTGAACCGGATATAGGTGACGAAGATGATCATGTACGTGATCAGGAAGGAAACAGTCGAGAGGTTAATGAACCATCCAAGGACAACGTTGGTCGAACTTGTTGCATTTAAAAAGCTGATACAAGATACAGCAGCAACAACGGCCAAAGCATAAATGGGAACGCCGTTGCTGAGACATTTCTTGAAGATTGCCGGTGCTTTGCCGTTGATCGAGAGTGCGTAAAGAGTACGAGTAGATGCATACACATATGCATTACCACAACTCCAAGCAGACGTCAACACAACGGCGTTGACAAGATTTGCAAGTCCGTTGATTCCGTGAGATCGTAGGCCAAGGACCCATGGCGAGGCTGCCGATCCACTGGCACCGGTAGAGATTGACTCAAGGAGGGCGGGGTTGTCGGCGGGGCAGATGATTCCAAGTGCCAAAGTTCCCACGATATAAAATAGTCCGAGACGGAAATAGATTTTCTTCGTCGCTCTTGGGATCACAACTCGTGGATTTTGAACCTCAGCACTGGTCATCATAACCACGTCAGGTCCACCGCAGGCAAACCCCGCGTAAATCAATACACGCCAAAAGCCCAAGAATCGCCCAAGAGTATCCTTCTCCAGGTATTCCTTCATTGGCTGCTCCCAGTATCGAAAGCCATACCGGTCGTGCTGAGGGTTCCCACCCAACATAGTTATGAAAGTCGCTGCGAGTAGGCCGAGCATAAGGAGGATCTTGAAAGATGCCGTAACGAATTCCACCTCCCCGTAGTATTTGACCGCAACCAAGTTGAGAATGAGGGATATTCCAAGCGTAAGAAGAATGTACCAACCAGGGTTAGTTTTGTCGTCCCAGAAAGAGATGACCGACACACATCCAGTAAAGTCGGAACAAACAAGCATTAGTGCACCGTAAAAATAAATCCACCCTCCAGCAAATCCAAGAGCAGGATCGACCTAAACCCAGGAACTCATAATTAGCAATTTTCTTTCGAAGTGGTGTCCCAATAGTTTCGGGACATTCAGGACTTTTGAAACAAAGAGGAAAGGTCAAGACTCACGTATCTCTCCGCGAATTGAAAGATTGATCCTCTGACGGGGAGCCACGAACACATTTCAGCAGCAGCCATGAATAATGGCCAAAGGACGAAGATGCTGAAGAAGGTAAATCCAAGGAACACACTTAGAGGACCAGATCGGGCCAGAGCGGACCCGATTCCAACGAACATTCCAGTGCCAATCGAGGACCCTATCGTGATGAGCTGCATATGGCGCGAGCTGAGACCTCGAACTGTCTTGCCGAACTTCTGTTCCGCATCTTGGGATATTTCCGCATATCGAAAGTCTCCTTGAGGAACTTCGACTATCGAGGCGGCGCCGCTGGATTGGGAGCGTTCGAGATCAGCACCCTCGGTGTCCTTTCCTGGGAGCCCCATGGTGAGTCTGCTGTTGGAAGCGTTGATAGATGATCAGACCGTTGACCCAAGAAGCCCGCAGCTTCAGCAAGATAATTGACAGGTTCGAAAAAAGCAACAAAGCTTAACGGGATATTTTGCGTCAAGTGAGCCGCGAACTATATGGGGAAGCTGAGCCTCCGAGGGTGTCATGTTGACTATCATAGGTTCGGTGTTCATCATCTCTATAGGAAAAGAGAGGGACCAAGACATTTGGCAGTATCTCCCCCATTGTTGTCCTCGCTTAAGTCCCAACCGGCAAGAATTGATCTAGCCGATGTCCACCAACACCCACTTATCACAAACAGAGCCCATCAAATTGCGCTCGGTCACTTCATCCACTCGGCGTCTTCTCACACAATTGTGGAGAAGGAGCTTATCTTACCGGCCTCAAAGTTATCTGATAAGAGTTGATAGTCGAGAGTGGGCTTTGGTCTCTTGATATGCTCCCCTCCTCGGAACACTGCCCTGAAAATTATGGTTGGCAATTAATCTGAACCAGATCCAAGTTATATTCGGTAGATTAAACAATCAGACAAGTGAATGGAGTGTAAGCAGACGCCTAATCATCGATGGGGGAGAAAATGAACCTGGAACGAAGGACATGGAGAGGCTCGGGGATCAAAAGATGACTTTACTTTTGGACATAATGGTTAAACTTTTGAAGCACTCTATGTGACACAAAGTACTTTGCACCGACGATCATTATGTAGAACATGCAGCAGAGAATTTGATCACTCGAGCTTCAACTCGGGCCTGCCTCACTGAAGTTTTAGCGATCTCCAGGCTGCTCACCATAACCGATTCAGGGGCCCAACCACTGAAATTCAGGACGGCTCACTGTAAAATTTACCCCGCACTACCCCGCCCCGCCCCGCCCCGCACCTCTTATCCCTGTTTAGTATCTTCAATGAGGTAAATACCTAAACTTTTCTGTCAACTTAGTTCTGTAATTGTATCGAATGATTCTTCCATTGATGAGTTCATCACCCGTTCATCGAGTCAGTTCTAGGACGGATTGCCTAGTGATGTTGGGGCTTCAACAGCAACTGAATTAGGTAGAGGTAAATATTTCCAAAGCCAGCACTTGATCCCTCTATTGACGTTCGTACTGGGCTTTATATCGCCGACTTCACAGTGGGTATTCTCTCCCCATACAACATTCTCACAACTTCCTCGGCAATGCCCCAAGAGAGCTCAAATCCTCTTCCACCAGCACCGTATGCATGGATGATCTTACGACTTGCATCCTCCTGCCCGGCCCATTCAACCTCGAGCCTCAAGCCTCCTCTTCTAGTTGGTCTCCTTCCAACAATGTCCTCGATAACGTCAAATTTTCCTTCCGCATTCAGAATTTGTGGGAACATCTTTGCAACTTTATCAAGTATTTCATCACGAGTTGCCAAAGAAGCATCTGAAGTCCAGTCATCGGGCTCTTTTGTACCCCCAACAATTGTACCGCCATGGAGTGGACGAGGAATTACGAAAGACCACGTCCCATCCGAATTTTGTTGAGTGATAGTTCGATCGCAAGGGTTTGAGACGAGACATGTTTGACCTGTTTATCTGTCAATTGACGAGAGTCTAGTCCGAGGGTCTTGCGAATTCTACCTCGAGTTATGAAAACATTTGGATCTCCAAAACCGAATCCTGAACAATTCACAATTGTATGGACATTGACGACCATGGCAAAGACATCCTCGATGCTACTCAGATTGTGTCGTCTCGTTTTGCCGCCCTTCAGTATGAATTTTCTGAGAAGATGCGCGCAATAGACTGGCGAGTTCAAGCACCACGTTCGATACTTCGCGCCCCAAACAACGCCTTGTGGCAGCTCCGCCTTTTCCAATAACCTGAATCCATTTATATTCGCATATCCGCCTCGAAGCTCCAAATATGAGTCTGATGGTGTTTGCAGATAATCAAACCCGTCGAGGAAGGTGATACCTGCCGCCGGCTCGACCAATGCCTCTTGCTTCAGCACTTGATAGGTCACCCTACTCAGATCATGCTCCTTGATCTCTTGGGATGATGTGGCAGGAATAGGGCGATAATGTGCACCGGCCCATGGTGATGCATAGTCAATGGATCTGTCAGAAGGAAATTCGCGAGCCACCATGAGAATATCAATTTTTGAGCCGGCTCGCTCCTGGATCCGGAGTGCGGAGGTCAATCCGAGAATGCCAGCTCTATGAAAGAGAAATCAGAACAGGCACATTCAATTAAATAAAACAATCATTGACTGGCAAACTTACCCAATCACAACAATAGTCTCCCTTTTGGCATGTCTGAATATTACGCTTGTCAAGTGCTTTCTGAGGGATTGTTATCTTACCGAATCTCAGTCATGGCGAACACAGCACCTCTTTTCGTCTGTGTCATGTACAGACTGCAGCCTCTTCTTTCCAAGGTTTCTTGAACATCATTGAAGCGCCACGATAAGAGTCGGTGTCGGCTCCTTAGCTTTTTGCCGACTCGGCGACTCCTTCCGTTGGCAAAGGTGGGGACTCCAGGGTCGATGAAGGACGCGTTCGCCAGCCTATTCTACAGCATTCAGCGAATACCTGGGGCTTTCCTGTGAGCTCAAGAACAATCACCCACATTCCTCCAGCCTGCTGAAATCGGCAACCAGCGTTTCCAATCTCCTAGTCTTGACGGGACAACCGAGGAGGCAAGACCCAGCTGTCGGCAACTCACAATGCTCTACATTCACGCAACTATCATTACAGTTGACCACGAACGGAGAATCTTTGAGGATGGCGCCATTCTTGTTATCAAGGATACCATCAAGGACATCGGCTTGACTACCGATCTCCTCGCGAGGTATCCGTCTTCTGCTACATACAATCTTGAAAATCACATTGTCATTCCAGGCCTAATCTCGACACACATGCATGTAGTGCAGTCCATATTCCGTGGAACGGCGGATGACGTCGATCTGGTCAGCTGGATGTGCGACCGTATCTGGGTGATGCAAGGAAACATTCTTCCAGAAGAAGCCTATGCCGGTGCTCGTCTGTCTATCGCGGAGATGCTCTTGGGAGGAACAACAACTTTTCTGGAAAGCTTATGGGCGGAGCGCTATGGGTTCCACAACTTGGTAAAGGCAGTGGAGGAGTCGGGTATTCGAGGCTGTCTTGGGAAGGTAGTGATGGATGTCAATCCCGATCAACCAGCTTTTCGAACAAAGATGCATACTGGACTTGTTGAGGGCAGGGAGACTCTTAAGGCCGCAATTGAAATGTGGGAGCAGTATGATGGAGCAGCGGATGGGCGAGTGAGAGTTTGGTTCGGAGCAAGAACCCCTGGCGGAGTAACCACCGAATTTCTGCGGGAGATGTGCAAAGAAGCAAAAGAAAGGAGCATTCACATTACTATGCACTGCTTGGAAGAGCGCGCTGACAAAGAGGTTTTTGAAAACTTCAGTATGTCTCCCATGGAATATTGCGACTCTATCGGCCTCCTGTCCGACCGGGCGGTATTGATTCATATGTGCTGGGTGGAGGAACGAGATATGGAGCTATTGAGGAAAACTGGGACGCATATCGCACATTGTCCTGCCTCAAACTTGAAACTAGGATCCGGCTTCTGCCCAGTTCCCGATCTACTAAAAGTTGGTGTCAATGTCGGAATAGGTTGTGACGGGGCGCCATGCAATAATACGCTCGATCTCTTTCAAGAAATGAGACTTGCTGCCTGGATTCACAAAGGGTACAACCTTGATCCAAAAGTAGTGTCCGCCGAAGAAGCTCTCGAAATGGCAACAATCAATGGAGCAAAAGCTCTAGGCCTCGAGGGGACAATTGGAAGTCTGGAGGTTGGGAAGAAAGCCGATTTTGTTGGCATCAAACTCAAGAGAGCGCACCAAGTTCCAAATTATGATCCTGTGGCTACTATAGTGTACGCTACAAATGCTGGGGACGTAGAATTGGTAGTTATTGATGGGAAGGTGGTGGTTGAGGACGGAAAGTTGACGACCATGGACGAGGCTTCGATAAGTAAGAATAATCGACACCCTTCCCTCTTTTCACTCTCACTTTGGAATATTCTCAAGCTCGCGATTCACTCACGAATCTTTCCCACAAAGCCTCAATAAGTCGCTGCCTTTGAGATAATCTTGATTGAAAAGTTGCTGACCCTGTGGTGATTAGTGAAAGAAGGGATTGCCGCAGGTGCAGCAGTTATTTCAAGATCTGGTCTGGCTAAGCAGATCGTCCCCAAATGGCCGGTAGTTCGCGATCGTGGTTGATTTACAGTTGCACAGTTTCGCAAGAAATCCTACGGAATTCTCTCAAATCTGGCCTATTGCTTATCTCCCTTCTTTTATGATGTTTTATCTTCATTGAAATGGTTCGATCGTCTCTCTCGTATGAGATCCAGTGAGCTAATAAGGGCACTCGGCTGCGCATCAGGGGTTCGCTTAATATAACATGCAGCCAGCAATTCTTGATGTTCCACCCTTTCAGATCGTTAAAGAAGTTCTTTCTACACTAGATCCGAATGAGTATTGAACTTTGGTACGTGAAATGGGTTTCGAAGTAACGCCCTGATCAATTACAAGAAGGGGCTAACGTGAGTGTCTGCAAACTTTTCATAATTTGCCTCCTCGGTCCACCGCTCCCCTCGCTGAAAGTAGAATCTTAGAGGACAATGAAATCATTAATAGGTTTAGGTGGGGACATAAGTGAGCTTGTTGGCTGATATTTAGAAGAAAATTCCCGTGATGTGAAACCTTAGTTTCTTTTGCGTGGCTTGCTGGGTGGCTTGGTGACTGAAATTCAGCCGCAGCTATTTTGAGACTGTCTCGTATCTCGCAACAACATCCTCTGTCTCTCCTCGCAATTATCTCATTGGCATTGAGACAACCAAAAATGACCTTCAACGGAACATGCAATGATACCCTCATAGACCTGCGCAGTAAGCCCCGCCAACCCACTCACCCCACTCACCCCACTCAGCTGACACGTTTTCAGTCGGCGCTTCGGAGGTCCCTGTTGTCGGGAGTCTCACTTTTCACTCACTCGCTCTCATCATAGACCTCGTATGCATGGCCGCTGGTATCAGTCTAAGTACCTATCTTATGTTCAGACATGCCTTAAACTATACCATGCCTAGAGTACAGAAATAGTGAGCATTCCCATTTTCCCAGCCTTGTCTGTACACCGCTGACATCCCGCAGTCTGATACGAATAATCTTTATGATACCAGTGTACTCAATCTGTACCTTTTTGTCAGCATATTTCTACTGGGAAGCGGCATACTTTCAGTTCATCAGTGCAGCATATGCCAGCGTTGCAGTCACGGCATACTTTTCCCTGCTGTGTCAATATGTTGCTCCTAATTTGCATGAGAATAAGAATTACTTCAGTAGAATAACTCCAGAGCCTTGGGGAAACCATTTTCCTGTCCCTATTGCCTGGTTTAGAGCTTGCTGTTGTGGTGAAGCGGGGCCTTGGCGGACACCCCGTAATGGGTTGATCTGGTTCAATGTGAGGAGACATTGAGGAGCGAAAATGGCAGACGAGCATACTAACATGTCACAGATACTATGGATTGGAGTTTTCCAATATAGCTTCTTCCGCGTATTAATGTCTATCATCGCGATCATTACGCAGTATCTGGGAAAATATTGTCAGTCCTCGATGTCGCCGTTGTTCACTCACGTTTGGGTAAGATTCAACACCTCTTTCGAATCTTCACAAACTTACATGGATCATGACTGACACTTATATAGGTCCTAGTCATCGACGTCTTCTCAGCAGCAATTGCTATGTATTGCCTCACTCAATTCCATTGGCAAATGAAAGAGGCCCTAGCACCCCATAAAGCTGGACTCAAGCTCTGGTGTATCAAGCTCGTCTATGCCTTCTCTCTCTACCAAAATGTAAGTTCTACTAATCCCCTTTGCCTTCCGTACTCTACTAACAACATCTGACAGCTCGTACTCTCTGCAATAACCTCCCACTGGATGCCCCACCCCTTCGCAGCCAACCCAACCTCAATACTCGCCTACCCCGACATAAAAATCGGTATCCCCACCTTGATGCTAACATTCGAACTCTTCATAATGTCCATCATGCACCTGTTCGCATTCCCCTGGCAACCCTATGACAAGACACAACCCCACAATCAAGAAAACCAAGGTGGGGTCATGGGATGGAAAGCGTTTGCGGACGCTCTCAATGGGTGGGATCTTGTGATGGCGCTATGGAGGACAATTATGCTGATCTTTAAGAAGAAGAAATATGCTGAGGTGGGAAGAGAAGGTGGAAGTGAGGAAGTTGGGTGGGCGTTTTGGTCAAGGAAGGGAGGGGTGAGGGGGACGGCGGTGGAGCTGGAGAGGTTTGATGATGAGGCGAGATTGATTGCTCCTTTTTCTGGGTCTCGTTGATGTCCGACACTCAGGGGAACATCAAAGGTTGTGTCCTGAAGAAAGGAAGATGGGGTCAAGGAATTGATTTTCTGGATTGTCCGGGTTAGGGTATCTTGGCATTCGCTTTGGAAATGGTAGGGTAAGCTTCGAGGAGTGATGAGACCAAGTAGAGAATAGATCTAGAGAAGCTCCTCAGTATCATACGAAAATTGCAGCATAACTTCGTAAATTTAACCCTCGCCTCGGTTATAAAACTATAAGCACCATCGCTCCATTCCAAACGAGTTCGACGGAAGGGTATTCTCGGCCAGTATTTCCAACCATTATGTCCTCCAAAAAGATTCAATAATTGCACCCATGCCAAGAATGAACCTACTGTAGCGGACTCTTACAAACAAAAGAATTCGTCGTCCCATTTGCAAACGCCGTAATCAAGTTTTCAATCGCACCGTACGATCCAAGCGCAGCTAAACACAACGCGCCAAGCGTGTACAGAAAGTTAAAAACATTCTGATACCACCTTCCACCAAAGAAGCCACGAATCCATCTCTTCGGCCCTGAATATTTTCGTTCAAATCTGCCAGTCGCTGGATCGAAACCTTCTTCAGGAAGGAGTGCGTTCTTTTTGATGGAATAGGCGATGGCGAGCATGGGTGGGAAGGTGTAGGTGAATTGCAGAATGCAGATTGCTGATACAATGCCAGAGAGACCAGCGAAGTCGGGGATACCGGCTGCGATGGCGAAAGCGATGGACCAATATATTGGGATGAGACCGACCCAGATGAGCTTGCCAGCTTTAGTTGTGAGAGCTGGTGCGTGGAGAAGCTCCACAAAGATGTTGTTGTAGAGGACTGAGAGAGTTAGATTGGTGAGACAGTGGGGTATGGATTCAAGTTGGCCAACCTTTGATACCAATGTTGCCGTAGAGAGCGGCAGCGATCAATGCGCTGACCATCGCGAAGACGTTTCCAGCCGTTTGCAAGCTGTACCTGCCTATGCCAAGGTAGCTCGGGGTAATTGTGTATTGGCCTAAGTTTGTCAACGTTTGATTAAGGAGGATTGGCGACAAGAGGAAGAAGACAACGACGAAGGGCGCACCTTGGTAGCCGTACATGAAGAGGCCATAAAACATATATACCACGTAAATAAAGGTTTGAGCAGCCCACATTCCTTTCAGAAAGTCTCTCGGATACCTCATCTCGGACATGAACTCTGGGAAGATCATTGCCCCACCATAGGCGAAGACTGCTTGCATTGCGCCATTAACAGAGCCTGCAAAGTTACCAGAAGGGGGGAGTCCTGCAGAATGTTGAATTGGTGGGTAGACGCCATTGACAGGTGTGACAGACAAGCCTCCGTTAAGCGTTGCACCAGCTGACTGCGAGGAACCCAGAAAGTTGGGAGGAGAGTGTGCTGCAGCTCCCATAGTGATGATCATGCATACGACGTTAATCCATACAGCAGCATTCGCAAGCCAGCCGAATTTTGAAGTGTTCAGACTTAGCCAAAGAAGAATCCCGCCAAACACCAGACCAGAGCGCAGATGGCAAAGCAGAGCTTGAACTTAACCGCTTGGGACAGTGCTTCACCGTTGGATATGACGATAATGCCAACATTCATGATCAACTGAACGGACTGGAGAATATTGAATAAGTAGCGGAGCCAGGGTCCATAGAGTCTGAAACCCATGTCGCCATAGCTCTTGAGAGGATATTCGTAGGAATCCATTCCCATGTATACTTCCCATAGCAGGTAGCCGGAGTAGCCTACAAGTACACCGAATACAGTGAATAGAGCAATTCCAGGGCTGGATTTTGTAAGTGTGTGTGCTTCATCGATTAGCAATGAAGGATCACTAACCCCCATCCCATGGTAGCAAAAGCAAAAGGAAGAGCAAATGGACCAAGAATATCTGTAGTAATGAGGTAGAATATGGCACTCTTCGTCGCCGTTCTCAAAGCACGGCTTGCATTGGTCCATTCCTGATCGCTGATGTTTGCACGTTTCTCTGGGTCCGATAGGTCCACCGTTGCATTGATTTCCTCGCCGTGTTTCTCAGCTGATGAGACATTGCTCGCTCCCATACCGGACTTGCTTGGGAAAACCATCTCCACCCATCCTCGGGTTCCTTGGATGTCGCCGAGACGCTCCTCTTCCTCGGCTCGTGTCTTGTTGGCGTAGTAGTTGTACTCTTCGAAGGTGATGCTGGTGTCATGGAGTGGTCGGGTTTGGGGCCTGATCAAGACGGTGGGAAATTCTTTGGTATCGCCATTGACAGGATGCTCGAGAATAGGCTTTTCGGTTGACTTCTTGCCTAGTCCTTCGGCGGAGAGACGAGGGTCAGGACCTTCAAGAACAAGATTTGCTAGATTGGATATGACTTATGGAAGGATTGGGCATGCCCCTGGAAGGCGAGTGCAAGCGTCCCCACAGTTGAGGCAAATTCAAGGGGTAGCTTTTTTGTGTTGGTTTTTCGAATTGGGTGAGCTTGAAAAGGGAGTGTGTCGAAGTTAAGTAGGAGCTAGGTTCAGCTGCAAAAGGTCTGCAGGGCTGCCACACAGAACGGCGGATTGTTTCAGCTGCCTTATCTGATAGAGTCACTGCATATTTGAACCATTTACCCATCTTCGTCACGTAATTCAGCTTTCGATATGGACATCATACGACGGAAAGTTCCTCCCATCCTCGTTCATCGGAGTGGAATGATTGATTGCAGCCATGTATTAGTCTGTGCTACCTCTCATTAATCTACCACTACTATTGGTAGAAGCATGGGTAATACTTGGGTAGCATTGATCCATTATAATTGCTTGTAAAACAAGGAAGCACGTTCCCTCTATTTAGGAGGTACTGGCACAGATGCTTCGCGGAGGGTAAAAGGCTTTGGATGACTTGGCAAAGCTTATCTCCCCATCAAAGTGTGGGGGAGTGGTTTGTGAAGCCGTCCCTTTGCCTGCAATGGCACGGTAGGGCAATAAAAGGGAAGGGGTCGTTGACAATATGGTAATAGAAAGTGGCATGACTGCTCGTGTGCCCTTGAACCCCCACCACGACAAATGAGTGATAACAAGATATGGTTTGATACGCTCGTTGCTTCTAAGTGGATGCAACTGAACCGCATGACAGATTTGTTGCAATTTCTCTAACTTCCTTTCTCGGCTTCTTTCGCGTCGTGAATGTACATCCTCGCACGGGAGAACCGACTTTCGGTCCTCTCGGCATTTGCAACAGCTGATGTACCTTTACACCCTTGCAGATTGTATAAACTTACAGCTTAAAAAAACCGGTAAAAGATAATTAATTTCGAGAGTAAAATTCACGAGAACATTTGGGAAGTTTAGAAAGGGATCAATGAGCAACTAGGAACTGGTCGATAGGCCCCGTGATCTGACCTATACAATAAGATCAAACACTTCACAATTTTCCTTCTTCCTCCAACTTCTTGACGACTGACGTGAACTCGTCCACTAAAGCTCAATTAGAATCACTCATTCACCATATCAAATCATCCAAGCCAACGCAAAATGACACTCACCATCCATCTCATGACCCTTAGTACTAACACCAAGACTATCTGCAGCAGCCTCAATCGTAGACTCATCAACCGACTTCCCGCTCAACCTCTCAAGAGCCTCAGACGCCTCAGAAAGACTGAGTCCATCATCGTTGTCGCCGTCACCCTTGAGGAATGCGGCTTTGATTTGGTCTTCGGATACCTGGAATGCGGGGTTAGGATCAACACAACTCGGCGCTTGAAGTGTTGTGCAAGACATGAGAGCTTACCATTGTTGGTTAGATAAATGTTTTCTAGTATATCTTCAGTTTTGAGGTTGTTCAGTGAGCTTGTGATGCAGGGTGATGTGATGAGCGAGGAGAGATGAGGAAGTGTTGTGTTGATGCATGCCACGTCATGATGACGTCGACCCCGCCAACCCCGCCAACATGTGATGATGGTGCGATTCTCTGACCACAAACATTTGCAAATTGATAACAATAGCCCCAATCACACGCGTAAAATCTGCAAGAAGTGCCATAGAGATGCAGAACAGTCACCAGGATCGATATTAACCGTCGAATGAAGATGCGACGAAATTGGCACGTGATCAGGGAGAGCCACTTCAAGTCACTGAGGACTTCCATCAGATATTGATATTGAACAGCCTCTTGAGTAGTTTCGTGCTCTGGGAACTTGTGGGATTCAGCGAGTTTCTACTTTTCAGGTGCCGGAAAAATGGACTTGTATTGTCTCCTTACTTTGGGCATTCACCTGATATCGAACTCTACTCTACCAACTATACAAACTTCATCACCAAGTAATCATCTTTATCCTCCTAACCCTCTCCATGCTCTCACTCGAAACCCTCTGCACCGTAACCAACTCCGCCCTCCTCTCCCCCAACACTCCACTCCATCTCACCCCCGGAACTCTCGCCCAACCGGCTACAACATCCTCGCCCGGTTCGAGAAACTCCTCTTCAATTTCCAACAACCACTGAAGCACTCTTCCAGCAAAAACACTATCCCAAATTCCCTCCCTCCTCGGCCAACTCAACAGCAGATTTATCGCCACTCTCCTAATACTCCTCTCTCTACACTTCAACCCCACCATCCAAAGGGGGACAATAACTCTGGTATCGAAACAGAAATTCGTAGGTCTTTTCTTGTTGGGAGACGGCATCTCTTTCAGCACCGCTTCTGCGAGATACACAATGCGTTTATAGACTGGGTTATAATCATCGTGGATCATCTCATCGGTACTCAATCTCGTCGAGACGGCGATATACCCGATCGATATCGACAATTGAATAAAAAGAGCGTAATGGTGTTGCCAAATACAATCGGTCTTCTTAGCCACATGCTCAAACGCTTTGTTGAAACGCCAAATGTCTGCCTGGATCTCCTCTTGCTCTTTGATCGCCCAGCGACAGATTTCCGGATCTTTCAGCAGATCGCCAGGATGGGCGGCAAGGAAGTAGACACCGCGACGGATTAGGCCGTTGTAGTAATTTGAAGCTTCGTGGATGTTAGAGAATTTATCAGGCATGGTGCGGATGTAGCGTGAGCCTTCCATTCCGAGTATTGAATGAAGCTCTGGGGAATGTTCGTCGGCGAAGAAAGCGTTTTGGACGGCGAGTCGACAAAAGATTTGTATGAGGTCGTCTTCGACGAGATCAGGTGCTGGGGGTAAACGCGGAGGTGTTTTCTCGAGTTCGTCTTTGTATTTTGCTTTCCATTCTTGGATGAGGCGGATGCCGGCGTGAACTTGTTTGACTGCGAGGTCGAGATTACCCGTCCAGGACTCGAACGCTAAGGTGAGAAGGCAGGTAAGGAGCATTGTTCTCATGTCGGGTTTATTTTCTACTGCATCAGCAGTCATATGCTTGACTGCTTTGACATATTGTTTGAGGGCATTCCGGTGATGCTCGTTCGCTGCAGTCTCTCTTTCGGCATTTGTAAGAGACAGCTTCTCGAAGTCCTGGACCAGCTCAGAGGTCTTGTCCAAAGCACCAAGAGCAACGGTGGCATGGCGAATAGCTGGATTGAATCCACAGAACTCCAAAAGTCGTAGACGTGTCGACCCAGAGTCGAAGGCGGGGAATATCTCGTAGCCTGTACGAGCGCAGAAGAGATCGAAGTATCTGTGTTCCTCAGCGTTTGCGAAAGGAGACTTGGCAAGTGTAATAGGACCTGGTGAAGGGAGTTTTGGAGCTTGCTGAGCTGGGTGGGGTAGTAGTTCACGTTTTTGAGGTGACTTTCGTTTGAGGACCGGTGGATAGCCATCGCATTCAACGCCAAACTTGATGCAGCGCAGGCAATGAGGCCTCGTTTCGTCACATTTCAATCTACGTATCCTATCATGACCAGCGTGAGCACATGATCTTCAAATGAATGCACGAGGGATAATTACTTGCAAGTCGGACATCCAGTTCTTGATTTGGGAGCCTTCTTTCGCTGCTTCTGCTGTAGATCCCTCTTCAATTCCATAACAACACTAATTAGATCAAGTAAGGTACTGATGTAAGGTGGATGCAAGGCGTAACAATAGTCCGTCTTGCTGTGAATATAAAGTTAAAGTACGACAAGTTACGAGCTGTCAGCCTCCCCGTCCCAAAGAAGGATAAGGTCCGTGAACCCTCAGCCCTAACATTGGTCTGCAGCGCCGAGAGTTGGGGTCGGTATGGCGCCCAATAGGTTGATCGTCTTGCCGACGGGTACATGGCACACAATCAAATTTCACGGTACATCATATGCGACCGTAACGAGCGTAAGCAGACCCTTAACTACCTTCCGTAATCGGGGATACCGATGACCAATCTTGAGTACAAAAATGTAAGTCCATGGAGTCTCCGATGGGTACTTTCTTTTATGAGTGAATGTCCCCAAATGTGAGGTACAGTAACACGGTACATTAACGCATGGTATGGATAAAATGCCAATATTTCGGCAGCACGTTCCGGTTGTCGTGCTGACTTTTCAGCCCTGTGAACGAAGAATATCCATTCATTGGTGGTGATATCATGTTTAACTCTTCGTTGCAAAGCTGAAACTCGGAGAAAGGAATAGAAGACCATTCATTGGCTCACTCCCAGTACGATACCTGGGTCCCCATTTGTCCTTGGACTCGCGCGCTGTCAGACGATGCAGAATTGGCAGCGTGACGAGCTTGCTGATTCAATACCCGACGTCACAGGCCGAATATCTCCAAACGAGTCTGAAGTAAGCCAGAAAGGATTTCGCCCCCGTAATCCGAACCCATCCTTTGGATGGCAAATGCTGGGGGCAAGCAAGAGATAAGAAAGAGAATGCGGCAGGAAACAATGGATGCGTTGTCATTCTATCGGCCGTTTGGCAATTAAAATCAGGGCCATAGAGACGCAATGATTCAATTCAAAGATGCAATCCCAGACTAGCGTCTTTGTGCGTGATTCTCTCGCGTCGTTGAGCAATGCAGAGTCGACAACGTGACGAGCGTGCCGACTCATTACTCGACCTTGCAGCCCAAATATATTCAAGGAAGCCAGCAGAAGAACAGAAAGAGAGCTCTCTCTTTTATTCCGCCCCTGTAATCTGGATCTCTAGATGGAAAGAGGGGCAGCTCAGCAGCGATGAAGGGCAGATGAACAAACAGAATGTCGCCGAAAGAAGTCGAATGGGTTGGGATTTTCATAGCCACCTTTACAGCTGAATTTGGGAATGCCATAAACAACCCCAAGGCACCTTGACTATCTGAGAAGCAACTTCAAAACTATCGATCTCCACAAGCGAGCACGAGATGCCCTAACTGCCCATTCCAGCTCAATACAAATATAACAACACGATGCAGTGGTCGTAAACTAGTCTTACATACCCAGAGATCCTCCGAACATCCTTGTATCAGCCGTTGTTGCGGCATTCGATCGTTGGCCGATTAGCTCAACCAGAACGAGAGCTAGCTAACATCATGACACTTTGCTCTACGCAGCATCACAGCCTACCTCAGCCACGAGGAACGCCCTCCCAGCGTTGGGAGATTGAGAGCACTGACGCCCATTGTAGTCCGCTGTAGCCGTGCCAACAGGCTTTTTACTGTGAAGATGAGCGCAGAAACGCTCATCCTCCTCTTTCCTGTCCTATAGATAGCCATAGCCATAGACAGTAGCTGGTGATTCATCTAGCTTGCTTTGAAGCACAGCTCGGGCTTCCACGTACTCTCGATGTTTCCTTTCGTTGTCCTGTATAGCCCAACGCTTGAATGGTTCTACAACATCTCTGCTGATGCGCCTCTGCTCTTTCTCATAGCGAACGAGTTCCTTTTGGTCAGCATCATCCAGCTGTTGTATGTACCTTTGCTTCTGGGTTGGAGCTGGTGTTGGTTTTGGTGAAGCTCTGCCAAATAAACCCAGTATCCCTCTTTCGAACTTTTTGAGAATATGTATTTGGGCGATTGCGGGATAGAAGTTGGCTGGCTGTTCCTCGAAGTCGACAGAGTGCTGCACAAAAGCGTTGACTGTAGCAAGAACGTCTTGACCAAATATGATGTCGCACATCAAGCCATCAAGAACGTAGAAATCTGCCAAGATGGAGGCAGTGGCTTGATAGTTGACTTTTCCTGTCGGATCGCGATTCTGAAAACTGGGGTCGGAGTTTGAAGCTGTACGTACGTCTGTAAGCCTCAGGAGAAGGGATGGAGGTGCGCCGTCTCCAAACGAGACAGGTTTGGATACACGACCTCTGACGTCTTGAACGGATCCGTCTGCGAAGCGAACTTGATGGATGCCATCTGGTTGAATTGTGAAACCGCGCCTCATCGCGAAGTCGGTCGACATGACGTTCACTTCGGCGCCAGTGTCAGGTGTTGAGAACATTTCTTCTCCATCTAGCCAAAATCGGAGACTTTCTTCAGGGTCGCCGAGGGATGCCACCACTGGGAGATTTCCCGCAGTATACGGCTTATCATGGAGGCGACTTTGGTAAAGATCGATCGTTCTCGTCTTACGCAAGAAGCCACGTCCCACAATCGCGCGGTAGACAAATCTCTTAAAGACGAAGAACGGATATTTTTCGTGGGAGTTCTTCTCGCCAGGAAACTCACAGACTATCATTGCTACCCCGAGAGGTCTTATTTTCTTTTGGAATGTTGGAAGTTGAAACTCGGGACACTTGATACGGTCAATCACTATTCCAAGCTCGAGGGCGTATGCCTCATCAATAGCATTTGAAGCCGCCCCAAAATCTGCACAGGCCCTGCAAGAACGACCATTGAGGTATATGGGCAGGTCTTTCCGGTTCGGCACTAGGTGGTCTAAGACAGGAAGCAGAGTGGGTGGTGTCTGATGTTGAATTGGTAAATTCGTAATCGTTGATCCAGAGGGCGTTCTTTCCATAGAAATTTCACTGTCCGTATCTTTATATGCTATTGTCTTCAGCTCTCCCAACATGAACTGGAATTCAGCCTCGCCAAGCAGGCCTGCTTCCGGTCTGGGAGATTGATTACATCCTTCGTGGCCATGAGAGATTACCGGAGGAGATTCTTCCATCAACCTTGCTCGTTCGGCTGCCTCGGCATATCGCACAAATTTTGAGTTCGGCTTCGCATTTTGGGGCGTGATTGTAGCCCTCTCGGGTGCTGGTTTGTAGGGATTGTTTCTAGGGTTGTTCTTTTTGATCGGGATCTGTTGAGGTCGCCGTAATTTTGATTCTGGTGGGACTTGGTGACGCCTCCGGGACTTCGTATTCGAAGCCAACTCTTTCGTATCAGAGGGTGGGTGGGTGACTGCATCTCTATCAGGGCCTGATACCTGCGTGATGTTTTCTCTAATCAGGCTTCGCAGAGGAGATCGTCGTGATCTCGACTCTGGTCTCACATGATGGTGGTGCCTCCGGGATGCCGCATTCGAGGCCAACTTGTTCGAATCAGGGGCAGTCGAGCCTCTAAGAAATGCCGCTACGACACTCGAATAATAAATAATCAGAAATACAAGGTGCGTGATACTGTAGACGAAGTCCGAAATTTTTTGAGGTGCAGAGACTGAGCAGTTATTATGTTCAGGGCGGTCAGCCTTACGACCAACCACTCGCGCCTGCCAATTATTCAAGTCTTCCGTGACATTTGAAAAAGCCTGACGCCCGGCTAATGACTATCTTCTGATCTTCTGCAGAACCAATTTCAAGGGAAGCCCAGACACGTGGGAGCATTTCGTCCAGTGGTTTACGCCACAACAACTCCAATCTGCCTCGCCAAATTCCAGGCACCTCATAGAGTCCCATACGAAGATAAAACGACTAAGACGCCATAAGAATTGTATGAGATCACAAACTGGGAGCGAAATGTGATGGCCAGCGCGGGCCCATCCGTGGAGTTGGGGCAGCTACCAAGACAATATGTCAACGGCTTCCCAAAGGTAGCCGCGTTCATCGCGAGCGATCAGGATCATTCGACATCAGTTTATCGAAGCTACCATCGCTTGACATCGCGAAATCTCCTCATCATAGAAGCTGAGCTTTTTGAACTTGAGAGACGGCAAGATGAATTAGACGAACAAGATCTGAGGGGAGATTTCTCAGCAAAGAAATATGCAAGAGACTGGTCGGTTCTTAGCACGAGCGATGACCCAAGATGCATTGAAAGACGGAAGTTGCAGGCTCAGATCCGGGAGAAGATCAAAGAATATCGTGAGTTGTATCGTCAAGCGTAATTAAGCTGTTTCTAGAGGCATGCTAACTTGCTGCTCTCATTAGAAGATGCACTCATCGCCCAAGAAACAGTCTTGAAGATGATCAAACCTCACTGGAGTACTGTGAAAGCATTCCGAAGTTGGTTGCAGGGAGAAGCAGATGGCAGTGGAATTCCAAAGCTCGCGGGACTGAGCGCAGACAGACTCTATGACTTCGACGACCTCATTGCTCTGCATTCTGCAGCTGAACAAGACTGGCTTACTAGAGTGAGCTGGCCTCCACCTCTCCTAAGATAATCGGAAAGAAAAAATAACAGATCTGACTTCGACTAGTTTTTGCGAAGATACCTTCGTGTTTTGTTTGTGGCAAGTCGAAGAACTTGTATCCGACCCTACAGTTGTCAGCTGACATCTACAACAGCAAGGTAACGTCGAAGGCAAGCTCGCTCGCATTCCAGAGAAAAGAATCGCATACGTGGTCGCCCTGCTGGATGTCATCCTAGCAGCAATACTGCTTGTCGGAGCGATTGTAGCTTTGTACCTAGTCCAGAGCAATCTCAAAAGATTAGGGCTCGTCGGGGTTTTTACAGCACTCTTTGCCATCAGTGTAGGGCTTTTGACGAGCGCAAGGAAGGCAGAGCTATTTGCTGCTACAGCGGCATATGCAGCTGTGCTGGTTGTATTTATTAGCGGGAATATTACAGGGAACTCAAGCGGATGAGCTGCCCACAGCATTCAGCTCAGGAAGGAAGCATTTCAATCCCCCAGTCTTACTGGGGACATCTAGCTTGGGAGTCTGGAAACGCTGATATCAAGAGTACATCTATTGAGAGCGAAACAGACATCACGGAATATGTAGCACAAGCTCATCAGATAACCAAGAATAATCGAACAAAATATATTCAATTCGCACATGCACTTCTCATCCGTCGCTGAATTGTGCTAAACTCTTTCGCTTGCTCGGAGAATGTAAAAGTGACGACGTAACGATCGTGATGACCATGCCAATTAATCACTGAGCGTGGGGCTCGAGCTGATCTAACTATGGCCAGAAATGCGGCGAGGAATTGGGACTCAAGTCTTACGCCATTGACACCTATTAGCTGCCCCGTGAACTCAAAGATAAGATAGATGTTGTATCTTTAAAGGTTACGTGGCGTTTCATCCATCTCGACGTCCCGTCGTCCTCGATTCAGAGCAATAGAGAGACTTGAAATTAAGAATCAAAACTTGCTTTATGTGATCAAAGACCTTTAAACTAAATGATGAAACGCTGTAGCAAGTCAAGAAACGATGGGAAGCAAAGCATGCTAACAGCAGAAAGAATACCGTTCTCGGATTTTGAGCCACTTGGCAGAGTTTTTCGAGGGGCCTCAAAACACAACGATTCATCGAATGTCAATGGAATATGAATGAAGAACGATCCATTTGAATAAATTGGATCCATACCAGGGTTTGATGCCCCGACGATACCCATACTCCAAAAATGCAGCTTCAACTCCAAAGTCCATGCCACACCAAACCAAGAAATACGAAACCAGCACTCAAGCAAGCAGACCGACCGCAGCGACTGGCTTTGTAGCCAACATATCGCAAAGCCTCAAGCGCGGCCTCTGCAAATCCTCAGCCTCCGTACTCTCGAACCCATCTAAATAACTCGGATGCACCACCGGCGGCCCCTCAACCGGCTCCCCATCCTCTCCCGCCTCCGGCACAACATCCTCTACCTTCCCTTCAATCCTATCAAACATCTTCTCAAGAAACTCCTTCACCTCACACATCCTCGGACTCACTTCCCCAGTACGATCACGGAAGCTAAGATCACGTGGGCCATCCTTATGCTTCTTTCTGAACTTCTCTAGAAAGTCGCTGCCTTTGAACATATCGTCGTTTGACGTGTCGTATAATATAAGCTCATCCAATTCGTTGAATACCCAGCACTGCTTCTTACAGTAATTCCTAAGATTTTCTTTCCAGAAGACATCGTTAACATCTATTGCCAAAGTCTTCAATCGTCCCGCAGCCCGTTTCGCGAAATCGGCAAAGGAGACATTATTCCAATACCCTCTGGGAATCAGAGTATCGGTTGCGTAATTGACATACATCCTAGGACTGATGTTCACACTGATCCCATTTGGAAGATTCATCCCAGTCGCAAATTCTAGGGAATAGTGTTTGAGGGCTTCAGTGCGAGCTTCGTGATTGACGCGGAATATGGGCGGGGGAACGATGTTACTGAGTTCGCATTGGTAGGCTTGAGTGTAGAAGGTAGTGTTTTCTACTTCGCAGCGCTTGAAGTCGGTCCAGATGTCGAGGGTGCGGGGTTGAGAATTTGCGACGTGGCCCCAGATTTTGAGACGTAGTTCTAGGGGAAGCCGTGGGAAGATGGTGAATGAGGTGGGGGACATCTTTGATTCAAGCTGTTCGAGCTGTGACTGAGTAGATGGCGGTGGTAGGTGAGAGCGAGGTTGATATTGGGATAGAGATGAGGTGGACGTGGCGTAAATTTTAAGGAATGTGGGGTCTGGCGATACGATTACGGAGAATGAAGTTCGAGAAACCGTTTGAGCAGACTTGCAAGCCAGTCGCAAGGCTGATAGCTGTTTGCCGATTGCTTGTAGATTGATTGTTGAAGCTGTTGTGATTATCATTGAAGGGTTTGCAGATAAGATTGCGATCTGGAGAACCTTGAAGCGGCGATTGATGACGCAACTGAGTAACGTGATGTATTGGTGGAAGAGGTATATGATTATAGATAGCAGCAAATGAATCATGCCGATGACTCCTTCCAAACATATACATCTACTGATAAGTGAATTGCCGATGAATCAGATATGTGAAGGAAGGAAATACTGTTCGTGGAAAATGACATCTATCACGTGCACCTTATCCAGAAGCCACTTCCAGAGATTCGTGCGAAGAAAGTAGATTTTTTCAGGTTGCAAGATATTTGGAAACAAGTTTCTTCGATATCAGTGTTTGTGGAGAGCAAATCCAAGTATTGTTGGTTATCGTGGGAGCAGGTAGCCGTAACAAGCCTTGGGACCAAACTCCGAAATCTTTCTGCACAATAGCAATTGAGATTTGCTTAAAATGGGCGAATCGAGTCGCTACAAAGACACCCCATTGGCATATGGTCTCTGCACCTTTCCATCCAACAAATCACCAACAAAGTCCTTGAAAGACCTTGGCTTCAAGTCAGGGTACAATTCCCTCGCATCCAGATACCCCAGGTACTTGGCATTTTCTGGGGTATTGTCTTTCCTGACATACTTGCTATAGGAATACTGCGTGGTATAGAAGCCGATTCTGATCTGGAGGTTGTTTTTGTCATTCGCGAAAGCCTGCTTGAGCTGTTGCTCTTGCGTGATCAGTTCCTCATCCGACACCTACATTTCCCTTTAGCAAGTCTTGATATAGTAGTAGGCGATGAGGGACGTACATAGACCCTCTCCAACTTCTCTCCAGAGGCTTCTTCCATCGCATCGTAGATCTGATTCTCGTTAAGGACTTCTCCCCAACAGTAAACATATTTATTCAACGTCCTCTCATCATCAATGATGCGCGCCACAAACATCCCAATATCTCTCAGATCGATGAGGAGATTTGGAACCCCACCGTCACCATGAAGAGGGACTTGCATCCCTGGAAACGTGGCGTGTGCAAGGCGTCCAGATGGAAGTGGTGGGAAGGAGAGTTGGTACCAGTAGCCGGTCTCGATGAACGTGTACCCGAGCCCCAACTTCCTAATTTCCGTGTGAGATTCTTCTTTCTGGATCCAAGTTAGTAGTAAATTGAAAATGTGGGCGAAGAAGATGATTTTACCTCGTCCCGCAACATCATGACACCAGGAGGGCAAATGCTCGCAAAATCACAAGGAACAAATCGTTTCACCCCCGCTTTCTTGGCAGCGACGATGAGATTCATCTGTGCGAGTTGCGCCATGCCGCCAATGGCACTGATGAGGACATCGAATCCTGAAAGCAATGAAGCGAGCTCATCAGCAGGATTGTTGATGTCTATAACAAGGATCTTGACTCCTTTCTCGGCGAGGGCTTTGACGTTTGGTTTCTCGGCTGATGGGGGTCGGACTAGAGCTGTGATTTCCTGTAAAGTGTGAGGTGTGGATGGCCCATGGGAGAAGAGGACTCACGAATTTCCCGAGAGTAAGAAGACCATTGAGAATAGAGGTTCCTGTCTCCCCTGTGGCTCCGAGGAGGAGAACCTTTTGCTTGCTCATGCTGAGAGATATAATTGAAGCAAAATGCTATTTGTAAATGTTGACGAAGTTGAGAATGATTTGAACGATCTCCAATATGCTTTTATGGCAGTGGTAAGTCATTTTGATTCCATATCTGCTGTTGACCATGACAAACCTGAAATCGCGAATACGACCAAGATCCTACTTGGAAGACGGGAATTTCACAATCCGAGACGTCAATTCCCACGATTCAGTGAAAGCTTCGAGGTTTAGAAACAGATTCGGGGTGAAGTTACTCCTTTATTATGGGGTTTCGGAGACTTTTTGTAGCAGCTGTCTGCGAATGTACGAGTACGATCCGAGTACGAAGGCACGCTCCTCTCACCCGAAGAAACCCCGCCCGATCCTCAACAGCTCACGGGAAGCCCCGCCAAATCATCGCACTTTCCCACTTTGTTCATTACCAGACGTCCTATATATTTAACTAAGCAATCTGCGTCCACCAATCATACGAGCTTACACTCGTAGTAACCCTCGGTCGTCTAGTTGGTTTATGGCGTCGTAGGTTCACCCAAAAATTGCTCTCAGTTAGTTGAAAAAGCTAACATCGGCATTTCTAGCGGCTGTAATTGTTCAGTCTCACCGGAATGTCGCGCGTTCGACTCGCGCCTGAGGGATCACAAATATGATCATTACTTTTTTTGCCAAAATTTTCTATTTTGCTTGTGGTGAGAATTGAAAGTTTGAACTTTGGAGGAGGGGGTTTTTTTTTTCTTTGGTGGGATGGATAATTTTCGGGGTTCGGGACAAGCGAAAGCGATAATGGAGGGGTAGGGGCAGGTCTACTTTTTACCCCAGGTCTAAAAGCGTTTACGGACATAATGACGAGAGAGGTTGAATAACTCTATATAGGAGAGCAAATAAGTATTGATCATTGGTGACCCCTCAGGTGCGAGTCGAACGCGCAACATTCCGGTGAGACTACCACGGAAGAACTTTTGATGTTGCAATTCGAATTCAGGTCCTTCGACTGCCCTGACAAGAGCGGGATCGGCTGAGAAGTGAGATCTCGAATCGGTTGGTTGGTCTTCCTTTTTCCTGCGTAACTAACGAAGGCCCACAACCTTAACGGTGCGGCTGAAACTTGGCTATCCAAGCCTTGCGGACGAAGGCTACCTTTCTCTTTCAGACCTTCCGCGAACTTGGACCTCCTCAATCATCCAGCCTCGCAGAAGTCTTCTTATTTTCCCTTTAATTCCCTCTCCAAGGCGCGGTCGTCTTCTCTCTGGTGAGAGATTCTATCGATCTTTCTACCCTTATGCCACTTGACAATCAGGCAGAATCTCAGAGCATGTCTTCCAACAGTATCACCTTGCCCACCTCCCTCGCAACCCCTCCCGACACCAAGGACCTCGAAATTTTGCCCATCTCCCCAGTTCTCATTTACGAACCCCTCGATGTCGCCAAGCTCGAAACAAGGATTCTGACGATCCTGCCAGGTCCCCCTGAATCGACAATAGAATGCACTCTCGAGAGGATGTGCTTGGCCGGAAAGCGAAAAACATAATGGAGCATGTAACTCCTCCCACCGAAGCGATCATCAAATCCACACTTAGCGTCTGGATCATGCGATGGCGGTTTCGCTAAGTGAGAACTTTCTTGAAAGGCCGTATTGGAAGCGGGTTTGGATTATATAAGAGATTGCCGTTGCGTTGGAAGTGGCTACCTTATGCGGCGAGGAAGAAATTTCGTGGAAGGAGTTAAAGCGCGCCTTCCGCAACTCGGGCCTGTTTAAAGTCAGCTCCTCGCGGATCGGGAAAGTGACCATATTCGTCCGCCGCATTCAGAAGATGCATCAGGAGTACCAAAGTCCTTCGAAGCCGAGTCTTGAGAGGACTGTTCGGTGGTTCCAGAGCTCGCAGGCTTCGGAAGATCGAGATCGAATTTTGTCTCTGTTGAATATATGTCATAATGGTCCGAGTCTGGTACCTCTGCCTGACTACGATCAACCGCTTGATGAATTCCAGACAGAATTGACGAGGAGATTGATCAGGCAAAAGAGGAGCCTCAATATAATCCTGCTGCGCTGCGGTGACGGGACTCGTGGTCCTAACCTTCCGTCATGGACCCCTGATTGGGTATCTGGAAAGCTGGATTTTACAGAATACGAGGATTTGGATAGTTACAAGTTCACCTGGAGACGGTATAAATCGAAATCAAGATCTGGGTTTGAGAAAGTCCTCGATGTCGATGGAGTTCTGGTTGGCATGGTTGATACCGTGTCCTCTATCACAAAGAGAAGTTACGCAAAAGGCACTATTCCCAGAATCTCGGACCAGAGTCGGAGTGACTACTACGCTGACGAACGTGAAGCCCTCGAAGCTTTGTACTCATACCTTGTACCCTACGGTAGCATCGAGTCTATAAACATCACCTTTTATCGATAATTATTAACAACTAGTTAATAAAAATGGAAATAATCCTATAAATGGGTTTTATGAATTATTAAAATATAGAGTAAAAGTTAATATTTTAGAAATTTCGAAAAATTAGTAAATATATATCGATCAAAAGTCGATAATTAAATTAATGCGAAAAACTCTCATTTTCAATTTTACGATTTATTCTTAAGGTGACCCCCCTCCTAGTGGGCCACCCCTTGCAATGGTCCACTTTTTACACCAAAAACTTCGAATTTGAGAGTATAAAAACTTCACTAAAAATTAATAAAATTATATAAGACTTGTAATTTAGCTTCTTTATAAAGTATCTAAGAAAGTTACTAATTTTTATTTTAATTTCTAATTTTTAAACTTACAAAATTAAAGTTTGAAATTCGAAGTTTTGAATTTATATGTAAAATATATATAAATTTTTAAATTTTTAAATTCTTAAATAACTTTTTTAAAAATTAATAAAAAATTAAACTTTTAAAAATAAAAAAATTTTTATATTCGTGCAACTTCAAATTTTAAATCTTAAAAAGTTTCTATTAATAGTGCTTTTTTAATTAAAAATATAAAAAATCTCGCTTAAAAATACTAATAAAATTTTAAGCGATTTTTATAAAAAAAAAGGTACTATTAATAGATGTTTTTTAAAATTGAAAATTTAGAATTATATTATTATATAGAATCCTTATTTTTGAAATTATAAACTTTTATTAATTTTTAAAAAAGTTATTCAAAAATTAAAAAACGTGAAATTTATATATAATTTTTATATATTTAAAATAAAGTTTAATTATAAAGTTTTAATTTAATTTAAAATAAAATAAAATTAGTAACTTTTTTCTTTTTATAAAAATGAATCAAGATTTTTAATTTTATTTAATTTTATTAAAGCGTTGTAAAGAATATAAGTTTTAAAAGTGGGTATTTTGGTGTAAAAGGTGGACCATTGCAAGGGGTGGCCCACTAGGGGGGGGGTCACCTTATCCTCTCACTCTCTCACTCTCTCTTTGAGCTTTACTCGCATTCTTTAGCATTTTCGAAAGTACTGTAAGAGCATAAAAAAGGGGAGAGCGCTCGGGCATAGCACTAATGCGTCTACTATTGGCTAACGAGGAGGTTTGTTTACATGGCCTGTGCTTCTCCTTCTTACTTTTGCAACGTGGCCTTTTCCCTTAGGTTTTCATTCATTTATTCATTCATTAATCAAATGCACTCTTATTAATTGCATTCTCCGGACTGGACTGGACTCTCTGGACTGGACTGGAGGACTGGACCGACCGGATGGACTGGACTGGACCGGACTAGATGGACTAGACTAGATGGACTAGACTGGATGGACTAGACTAGATGGACTAGACTCATCAATTAGAAAGTAAGCGTTGCTCATTTTTAAAGACTCTTTCTAACTTCAAAGTTTAGATTTCAAAACGAGCGAGCGAGCGAACGAACGAACCAACGATCGATTCGAAGTGTTTTATAATCGAGGATATGCAGGCATATATGCGAGAGTTGGATTTGGGAATAATGGCATATTTGGGAATAGTGGCATATTTGAGTGTTGGCAAATAAGCAAAGAAATGGGGGCATTCTAGAATAGATCAGTTGATAAATATCGAATAGAATAAGCTTCAAAATCTCGATTTGAAAGTGCACAATTTGTTACGGCATTATAGACTTTTTTATTGATATTTATCGAGTTCTAGTCTATAATATATCAAAAAGTGATTGATATATTATAGAGTTTAAGTCTATAATTTATTGACTTAAAGTCAATAAAATTATTGAATATTCTTATATGTTTATACGACCAGGAGATAAAATATACTTTCTTGACGGCTGCAATTGCCCCGTTGTTCTGCGTCAAGTGGATTCCGCCAGCGGTCCTCAATATGAAATTGTTGGGACGGCTTTCATCTTTTTATCCTCGTCCGACCAAGAAAAGTACAAGGGGTTTGTCAACAGATATGACAGTGTGCAAAGACGTCGGACGGGAGGAGAAACTGAGGAGGATTATGGTAAAAACCATGCAGGATCTATATGCGAATACTCATCGTATGAAGAAAATGAGTGGTGGAAAGAATTTGGAACGAGCGACAAGATTAAACAAAAGTTTGAGCTAGTTTAACTTGGTCTGCAAAACAAATTCATCTCCAGCCTTGGTATGAACAATATTACAACCATATCTTTGATGATCTGTTCTTGAAGAAAAGGGGGATTGGAAAGCTGCAAAAAGGCACGAAATGATATAGGACAGGCAACCGTAAGTTGCAAGGAACCAAAACAGATATCGATGCAAGATAGGAGACAAAAAGTGAATCGCATGTTGTGTATCTTCAAAACGGAATATCCTCGAAACATAAGACAGCTTTCAGCTATGAGCATCAATTCAAGGTGGTTCTCGGGCTCTTGAACGATAGCACACTAGCTCATTGATGTTTCGACTAGCATGTTGATGATGACGAGAGATGCTTGGAACACACGAGGAGGGGAAGACGTCGACGGAAGCGGCCGCATCAACAACCGAGAATTTTAACCTCTTTCGGAAAATCTATCCTCGATGCTCTTATCGCAAACATGGGGAAGTTCAACCTCCGTTCAACCTCTGTCCAACCTCTGTCCGACACTCTGTATTCATCCCGATATGGCAGATCTTCTAAGTCTAGATGGCACCTTGGCAGATGCTCGGATGCTCCACAATCATTGCTATTGAGTCTTTGAAGGCGAGAATTGGTAAAAGCTGAAATAGGCTATGCCAATCAGCAACAGGAAAGAAGAGCCAATGTGTTCGTCGCGAGTCTGCAGACAGCAATTGGTACTCTCAGAGTTAGCAAAAGCCATCAAGGTTCTACGCGACGGCTATCCCTTGATTGGGCGCCCGATCAACTCGGATCACCTTGACCAATCCACTCCATCACTCCAACTCCCAAAGCAGCAATGGAATCCATTGCGGCTCTGATCGAGGGGTTACCTTGCTATAGTGGGGTAAGGTAGGTGAGCTCTCTCCTTCTGCTGGCTAGCTACTGGTCTTTATAAAAGAGCTGCTGCGTCTGGACGAAGAAGGTGTATAATTCCAGATCTGCATTCTACTTATCATCAGACACACTCGAGTCAAGCATCTCTGCAGAATCCCCACCTTTCTCCAAGAAGACAGGAAAGGTATGTAAACATCCCTTCTTCTCCCCTCCTCTTCGTCGTACATCTGCCATTCTCCCATCATCATCAACCAACCTCCAAACCACAGCTAGCTAACAATGGGTTCCCTCCTCAGCAAAACCAAATCCTCCTCCACCCCCGAAAAATCCTCCAAAATGTCCACGCCACTAGCATTCAAACACCTCTCCGGCATCCAAACCTCTTTCAAGCCCCCCTTGATCGCCAACGAAAACGCCTTCCTCGGCGATGTCGCAACCTCCACCGATGCCACAGCCCCAATATCAGCTGGTTTCTATAGGTTAGAGAAGGGGACACCGTTGGTGTACGAGTATACATATCACGAGATGAAGATCATTGTCGATGGGGAGTTTGATATTAGTGATGAAACGGGACAGAAGGTTCATGCTGTTAAGGGGGATGTGTTTTATTGTGAGTGATACCTATACCTTTGTCGAGAGATCGGCATTCTTGGAGGAGGGAAGAGAGGAAGAGCACATCTTTGTCAGATTGACAGAAATTTTAAGGAGCATATTGGGTGGCGGGACGAAGCTGACTTAAACAGTCCCCAAGGGAAGCAAGATTACATTCACAACGGAAACATTTGGATTGGGATTCTTCGTTGGGCAGAGAAAGGTATGTTGATTGTCAAAGCTGTCGTGGAACAATGCTAATATCGGATCTAGGAGGGAACTGCATAAATTACCAGGTGTCGAGTTCGAAATAGTGGAATAATAGCGTGATAATGAATGCATACCCTTCAAATTGCCTCTTATATCCCTCGACTTCACTGTGCTCGGGTTCGATGCTCTAGGTTCTCGTAAGGGAGGAAGCGAGTGCTCCAAGCCACAAACACTGATCTATTGTGCTTAGCGGTTTCGAATGTCTCAAATCTTGTTTTAACTTTCAATCCTCAGCTTGTCACTGTCGCTTTCGCCTATCTCAAGGCTGTGTACCCATCATTTCCATAAGACTCGCCTCCATTTTCCTCTCTCTTGCTATCAACGATGAACACCTCAACTTCCCAGCCTCCGAACAAGCAGAAGTACCATCCCACGGAACTCACGGAGGTCATTAAGGTGGGAAAGCCAGGGCTAGCAATCGAGATACTTGGTTGTCTTCTTTTTCTTCTGCTCCAATTCTACTTCTGTTCAAGGTGGCCAATACATCCGCCAACTAATGAACTAATTAATTAAGGATCATAATAAGGATCATAATAAGCTAATAATTCGACTATTTTTGACTAATCATTCAGTCAGTTAGGATTTCCCAAATGACCGATCAGATTAAGTATTTTTCTTTTATACTTTTTTATTTAAATTTTATGTTTTAAAGTAATTTTTTTTTCAATATATTTAGTATTTTGGTAAATTAGAAAGCTTTGGAACTTTAATTGAGTGAGATTGACAAGATTCAGGGATAAAGTAAAATTATTAAAAAAATTTTTATCTTGCACGTGATTTTAAGTCACGTGAGAAGTTAATAGGTAATTAGTTGAGTATATCTGATCAGTCAATCAATTGGCTAAAAGAACTAACTAATGGCTAACTGACGGACGTATTAGCCACTCTACTTCTATTTCGAACACTGCGCATTTTTGAGTCCCGGCCCGCACTTCAATGTGGAGATAGATGTCTCATCCGATAAGAGCATATTTGACCTCCGGTAACAAGAGACCAACATTAATAACAAGAGAAAACAACGATGAAGGTCTACGCCCTGGACCCACTTGTAATTCATTCTCTAAGTAATCGGGCGTAGAAGTTGGAGGCCAACTTTTTTTTTACGAAAGTGAAGCGGCCTAACGAAGCTTCATCCAATTGGTTCTTCAAAATGTCGGAAATCTGGAAATCTACTTCGTAGAAAGAGGTGAAAGGAGACTTGTGATTGGCTTGCCCTCAAATCACGTGAGGCATACAGGATTTACATTCAAAAGGCTGTAATTGGCCTATGGTGCAGAATTTGGAGGCCAAGTTGGGTATCGCGAGTCATGCTAGTACGTACCTAACAGAGTGGCATTCTCTTAACAGCGTCTCGTTGAAGCGGAAGAAGCGTGCGTTCTGATTGGGTGAAGGTTTGAGCATTCATGGATAAAAGGTCGTTATCTACACATTTGCTGCTGGGCTGCCTCTCGACCGTCTCTATTTGAAGCACATTGTGTTCCGACGACGACCAATCAAAATTTAACAGCGAAAGGACGAAGTTGATAGTAAAAACGGCAGCTAAAAACGGCCAAATGCAGACACTAAGGTCGTTCCAAATGAAAAGAAAAAATACAAAGGAAGGCTAAGAGACCCCGCCAACATATCTTATTGAAGACCTTTAACAGCAGCCTTGCAGTTGTAAGAGTACTTACCGGGTTCCCTGCCTCAATTCATATTCTCAAAGTAAAACTAAGAGCGCTAAAATGGGTCATTACCCTCGAAGGACTTGAGAACTTTGATGAAAATTTTTTTTGGTAAAGAATCTTCTGGGAAGGTGTGTTTTATACGCTCAGTTGGCCGACTCGCCCAAAACGAAAAGGATGATGTGTGGATTGCCCTTAGCTCGAAGGTGAATCACAAATTAAGAACGAAAGGTTCAAAAGTAGACCGTATTCATTCATGATATATATTGCTCGCTCATCGCTAGAACTACTAGATTTGCTCGCTCAATTTAAAAATCAAAATGCCCGTCCGGGAATCATATATCCTCTCCTTTTTGTTGCTCAAAACCGGACATGTACGCCATCCCCCAAAACCCACCTGCTCACATCACTCTGAAGCTCCAAACTCAACCGTCCCTTCTCATCGATCCATGCCGCCTCGTCTTTAATCTCAACCACCTTGCTACTATGTGCTACTTCTTGTTGCGAAACTCCCGCCATATCTCTTGGGATCCAGAGCCGCGGAGAACGTTTCCGCATCGCGGGTGGGGAGAATGCATCTTTGAGGACTGAGTCGGAGTAGTTGTACTCCACGTTGTATAACTCTGTTGGGATCCCGGCGCGTAGGACGTGATAATCGCAGAATATGTGTGGGTGTAGGAATTTGAGGATGAAGTTCGGCTTTTTGTTCGGGTCGGGGATGGGATTTAACCATCTGGACCAGAAATCAATTTTGGTGATGAATTTTGGTACAGGTGAAGTTGACCATTTCGCCTTGACCATAGATTTCACAGTCGTAGTTGTGAGGTTCAAAGCTCGATCCGCGCCTTCGATAGGTATGGTGGGGCCGCGAGATGATTGCTCTCCGTGCGAAACATCATTTTGTTGGCTAGGATCGAAATCAGAATCATACCCCGCACCATCATCTAGATTATTAAGTTCGAGATCGTTATCATGCTTATCCTCTAGATTTTCAGCTGCTAGAGGATGATTACCGGCTTTGAGGAGTTCTTCTTCGGCGGCGAGGGTGCGGGGGAGGTTGTAGAGGAGGGGAGAGAGAGCGTCGTTTAACGAGATGTGGAATATGGCTGAGAAGATTACGAGGCCGAACATTAGGACTACGGGACCGTAGGCGCCTTTGATGCCGAAGAGTCCAATAAGACAGATTTCGGCGAGGTAGACGCCGGTGAGTGTTTGTTTTAGGGCGCGGGGGTAGCAGAGACCGCGAGTGTCGAGAGAAGAGGAGTAGACGTAGTGGAGGTTGTATTTGTAGCTTAGATAGACAATGGATAGGCCTATGGCAGCGACGCCTAGGACGATCGGAGCGATGAGAGAGTAGGATATTGCGATTATGCCCATGTTGGTGAAGACGGGATAGACGGAGCCCCAGTGGATTTTCCGGAGGCGGTGGTAGCGGGCGGAAATTACGCGGGGGTTTCCGCCTGAGTGGGACATGAAGCCGTGGCGGAAGATGGAGGCGAGGTGGACGATGCGGGTGGCAGACATGGCGAGCCCTTGGAGGATGAAGTAGGAGATGTAGAAATTAGAGGCTTTGGGGAGGTTTTTAGAGAGGAGTGAGCGGAGGGAGAGTGGGTCGGAGATGATTTGTGTGAGGGCGGCGGAGGCGGCGGACGTTAGGGTAGTGATGAGGAATACTTGGACGAGTTGGAATACGAAGTAGGAGTTCTGAACGAAGAGTTCGATTTTGGATTCCGTTGGGACGCCGGCTTGTCTTGCACAGACTGTGGAATGTTAGTTAAGATTCATTGCTGGGGAGCGCGGGACGTACATCTCATGAGGATAGGCACGAATGACATGAGTAGAGACAAAGCGACGGCGGGGAGGAGACCACTGATGAGACCTAGGATGACGGAAGGGAGCTTGGGGATCCAATGCAGGAAGAAGATGCTTTCGGAGAGGTATTTGACATTTGAAATTGAGCCGATGAGAGCGGCTGGAACGGAGAAGAAGATGACCATCGTAGCGACAAAACTCTGGATCAAGAATCTCCGTATAATTCGAGTATACCATGAGAAGTACATTGAGCCCCAGACAATCTCCTCTGGTCGTACACCAACGATCTCGGCTCTCATGTTATTCGGACTGTGGTGAGCTAGCGTTTGGTACGCAGCCTGGGCATCGACCTGGGTGTGGAACTCGATGAAGCATGCAGGTATTGGACGACCTTTCCCTTTCCTGTAGTCTCGTCGGAGCTTGTTGATCTTGATCCCGAGGGCCTTCATACGACTTCGTGTCCATCTTATTGTATCGACTCTCCTCCCATAATTCGCGATCGGTCGATGGTAGGGTCGCTGTTCTGCCGGTATCCACAATGCTGCCACTGATCCCACCACACCTTGGTCAGGGCCATCGAAACCATAGTTTGTTGACCGAATGGGAGTTCCGTCACTTCTGGTATATTCTCTGGGTGATGCGGGCGTGATAGTTGAGGAAGCCGAGAGGGGTGATGTGGGCGAAAAGGTCGATATGGGAGACATGGGTGAGTCTGGACTCTCAGCTTCGATTTCGACGGTCATTTCTTTCGACTCCGACTCCTTTGAACCCCTTTCCGAAGGTGCTCCAACGTTCGTCTCGATATCAGGATGTCCATTTTTCAGGGCCTTCTGATATGCCGCATTGGCCATCTTGATCAGTTCGATCTCTGCCTTCTCAAGTCGCCAAGCGGTCTGCTCCCTCTCGTTCACCAACTCGTCGAGGTCCTCGGTCACTTTTGGAATCCAAATATTCTTGACCGTGTCTCCAAAGACTCGGCGCAGTTTCTTGTCTTCGAGAATTTGGCTAGGAACGCATGTGAAAAGCACAGTGCGTGATGAGAGTCGGTTGGCGTAGAATGGCGACAGGAGATATGCCTGGCGGATATTGATGAAGAAAACACACTCTCGGCCGACCATAAACAGAATGAAGCCTATCCATATCAGTAAGTTGTCCTCCACTAATGACACTTTCACCCACCAAAGAACACCCAAGCTATCAATGCATGTGCATAACACCAATTCGGATGGGCAATATTCCCGAACGTCAGTAAATCCAGCTGCGTATTCCCACCTCCACCATATGTATGAAGCGGTAATAAGATCGGCCATGTAAGTAGCATCCCAAAGCAACATATCACACACAGGATTTTCAGATACCGCAGAAAGAGAAAGCCATCGAACGAGGAGTGATGCAGGACATCAATATCTGGGGTGTTCCAGAACTCTTTCGCCCACCTGAACCATCCTGATGGTGGCTCTTTCGTTCTCTCACTATGTCCCATCAGTTCCTTCTCTCTGAATTGACCCAGTTGACACTCACTGAGGATCCAAGCTGCTTAAGAACGTCCGTGGTGTATAAACGCGGGGCAAATGCTTCCTCCCAATAAAGAAGATTACGACACAAACAACAGCATAAATCGCGACCGGCACAAAGGTCATAAACAAGGTCGAGAAACTGGCTGAATTCGTCCCCTCCGTAGCCTTCAACGCACTCGTCGACGTCGAATTATCCCTCGCCGACCCAATCCTCGGGTCAGTCGTGTTCTGCTTACATCACATCGTCAGCTATTCTGTGCCTCCTTCGTTCCCTCGGTCGGGAAATGCCAAGCATCGCCAATCTCGATCACGCAGGATTCGCACAGGGAGCAGGATAAGGGGCTCAAGACTCACGAGCTCTCTTCTCACAACATGGATCCATTCGTCCCAGGAGGTCATTGACATATCGAGGGTTCGAGAGGAGGTGCAATTGACACTCTCTGACGTTGGCGCCGAGATGCGTTGTGATGTCTTAAATTTCAATGTTGGCACTTTTGCACTACTCTATCTTTGTCATCATGGCTGGACTCTCGAGAGCTGATGGCCAGGGTTGGTGTCGATCGCAGCGTGGCGGAAGGGCATCTCTGGGTGGTGATTGGGGTGAGATGCTGAGCCCAGCCTCTTCTTGCTGTTTTGAGGGGATCGGTTCCGGACCCAGTGAGTGGAGGTTGGGACTAAAGACGGCGCTTCCGAGGGGGATCACGTTACTTCACTCTACTTTCGAAGTTGTCTCGACAGAGGGAGTGTTCTGATATAAAACTGTCAGAGGAGATTATATGGGCACTGAGAAGTTGGGAACGACCCAAAGTTAGTCAAGCCTATAAAGTCCGTTAATAGTCACGAGAAATATGTCAGCAGACAGCTAGCAGAGACTAGCAAGCGAATCAAAGATCGTCGTCGATTGACTTCACTCTCTGTGTAACGTCAGTTCAAATTGAGCATCTATTCTTGATTTGCTTTATGGGATACTATGAGGTGCATGGACTTTGTCTTCTTCTTAGACATGGAACCTCTTCAGAAGGAGAAGCGTACTGGTGTGGCATGTGAAGAGTGCAGAAAGAGGAAGAAGGTATGATCCAGTATTCCTCTAGTATCTCACGGAATATTGACGAACGCAATGGTGCCAGTGCGATGGCTTCCTTCCGGCATGTACATGGTGTACTGCTTCCCAGAAAGACGGCCTGTATGCTGGCGCAGTTGACTCGCAAGTGAGGATGCCAAGCACGTGATCATGCATTTCAAACGACTGCTAACCTCCTCTACAGGCGTAAGGAGTTCGATGCTGAGTACCTGTCTGTCTTGGAAGAGCAAGTCTCTACACTTCGTGCTCAGGTAGAGGATCTTAAACGCACACAGAATGTGTTACCACCAGAGTCCGAAGTGCCACCGTCGATGACCACAAATGCATCAGATGTATCTCCTCTAAAGCTGCCATTCAAGTAATTCAACCAGCTGATAAGGGACATCTGACGCCGGCTCTAGATCAAGATTCGCAACAAACCAATCCAGTGACAGAGCTGCCACTCTCTTCATCTGCTATCGACGACCTCTCTGCACTGGTCTGGAGAATGAATATTCGTGAGAAAGGAAAGCCGACTTTCATCGGACCTTCCGGCAATTTCTGCATCCCTTCCTCTGCAGATGGACTGGCAAATCGTTCTGGCGCACATCGAGTGCCCCGGTTGGACCTTGGACATCCAATACCCGACGTCTGTTATGAACTGGCCATCAAAAGTAGGCTTTGCAGCCTATTCTTCAGTCAACTCAATCCTATCCATCAATTTCTTTCTCCTTCCATTAAGTTGGCCCCAGATCTTTATCCTTTCGATGATTTGAGTTGGACAATATTGCATAGTGCAATCTTTGCTGCTGGTGCCCTGTTCTCGACTATGGAAGAAGATCGCGACGCAGGCAAAGAGTTTGAATCGTGCAAATCGGCTTATGGCCCGGCATCCACTTTTCAAACCCCCTCTTCATAGCCACCAACGCCTCATTATTCAGCGGGACATGATAAGAGTTCACTCTAAAGACTTGGCTCCAACCTTTTCCGCCTGCATCTTTGAGGTTGAGATCTACGTTGCTGAAGGCTTGGTCGATTTGGGCGTTGTTTTCTGTGTTGTATACTCCTGACGAAGGATCCCAGCCACCTGTGTGGGGTTAGTTTGGGTGCAGGAGCAGATGAGGGGAAGAGGGAGAAGTACCTTGGCCGGAACATTCGACGCGGGAACCGACCCGGACAGCTTGGTTGTAGCTGTGTTTTTGGAGGTTAATTTGTCCTACTCCTTCGTATGCGAAGTACTTTAAGAATGCCATCGTTCTTCTTCCGCGTGGTGTTGTTGAATTTGAGAAGGAAAGGACCAGCGAGTCTAGTGGATTGTGGGGAATCTGCTATTTTAAAGAGATGAGAGACGATGAGGTTGTTAAATGTGAATGGCGCGAGAGGTGTGGTATATATACTTTCGAGAGGGAGCTTGAGAGTTTTGGCCTTACAAATACACTACGAAACGAGTAGTGATGCACTTGAAGCTCGACAATTATGGCGGAATTATAATCCCGCCAGCTCTACCCCCCAGCGGAACAATGTTTCAGGATAAAGTTACCGACATTCGTCACGTTGGTGAGGGCGAAATTGGGAATGCCACGATCTGGGTCTTGGTATTGATTAACTGTACGGTATACATTAAGGGCGCTGTGAAGACCACCCAAGTCGAGCATCAGGATAGAAGGGTCCGATCATGTGATAAAGCTTGAACAATTGTTCTTTATTGACAGCAAGACATTCTTGCAATTCGAGGTCGTATTTAATACTAACTTGGTCAATTCACAGGATACTTTCCAAGTTCACAGACAATTTATGGAAAATTGAAACATCGATCACATGACCCTAAATCATCGACACCACAATCTTTCCTGCAACTTGTCTCACCCTTCTATTTTTCTCACACAGCGACAAGCAACCGGATGCATATGTCATTTGCTAAAGGCTTTCCCCATCCTACACTACTCAGGAACCAACGTCTTCTATTGCCGAGACGCTCTGACTCAGGAAGAATTCTCTGCCCTAGGTCATGATATCTGTCTCACCATGAACGTCACACTTTTTATCCATCAACCTCGTATTACCGGTTCCATCCCATTCTTCCCTGTCGCCACAATTTCTGTCATCCAACCTCGACCTCAATCCATCGCCCACCGACCCTCACAGGTGCTCTACAGTGTTCTGAATCTCGCTCCCAACAACCACCACCATCACACTCAGTGACCTCACTCATCGCCAACATCAACCTCACACCGTCACAATTGTTCATCAACCCTGTCGCCACAATCATCACCGTCCCCTCTTCATGACCTCTCACAATTAAGAGCCCTCTTCACGTGCAGTCCAATTCGCTTCCTGACAATCAGCTAGCTATCTCCATCCCTGTCGCCACAAATTGTCTAGACCTCTCAACCAAACCCTCCTTCCGTAACCTTACAAAGGATTTTTCCGAACATCAGTCCACTTCCGCGAAATCTCTTCCATTTCCTATTTCCTATTTCTCCCTCCAATTGACCTTCCCTGACACCACTTCTCTTACCTCACTTGTCTTCAGTACAGTACAATCAGTCACATTGACCGAACCCCTCCTTCCATCCCTCAGTTCTCAGCCTTAAATTCCGCACTAGGATGAAAGTAGGAATATGTCACCCCACCTTCTTCTGGCCTCGTTCTAGCTTCTCAGTGATAGGACGCCATGGAAAACTAGTGGAGAAAGTGGGTCTCGCCCCAGCAAGTTATAACAAAGACCCTGTTCCCGTTTTCTTTTGTTTGGAAATCACATCAGATGAGGCCTGAATAACGTCATTTTTAGCGAATACTTCGACACTTTTTGGCAAGGTACGAGGATTATTGAAGAAGGCTCGATTGTAGCCTTGATAGCCTTGCATATTTGTATATCTTCACTCAAGGGAAATTTCAGCCTCGTCGTGGGGATTTGAACGGGGCGAAAATACCAAGCTTGGAGGCGGGAACCAATTCAGCGCCGGGAAGAGAGGGGTCCAAAGTCAACAAAGAAATCTACTAATTCCTTACGACTCTCCTATTTCCTCCGCCCAAACCATCTGCGACTCTCATCAAGCAACAAATATACAATCCAGAGCGACAACACCACCAGCGCCAACCAACGAAAATGTTTTTCAAAAAACTTCGCTCAAAATCCTCCTCTAAAAGCACCCGCGAAAAATCATTAATGTCGCGAATAACATCGCACACGACATCTTCTCCCTCCCACAACTCGCCTTCGCACAACGAGAAGATTCCCCAGGTCACAATTTCATCGCCCACTTCGGCAGAGTTCAGTAAGAAAGGGAAGGAGAGGGAAGGCGAAGAAAAGCTAGAAGATGAGGAAGAACAGGCTGCGAGGGAATTTCAGGAGTTTCTCGCGAAAGCGAAACAGGATGCGGAGCGGAAGGAGAGGGAGACGGCGAGGAGTATACTGAGGGCTAGGGAGACGAATTTGAGTCCTTGGGCGGGGAGGATGTGAGGACACAGAGAGCACGAGGAAGGTGGTGGGATGTGTGCAAGAGCGCAGTGGCAGAGTCAAGCAGATGTGGCAGATGGCAGAATGAGAGCGATGGGCAATTGAGAAGGTGATGAGCTAGAAAGCCGAGAAGGGGATATCAGGTAGGACTCCCTTCCTTCTACAAAGCCTCCCCTCACTGACGTTTGGAAGCTCCACCAGTCTGCAAATGCGACGAAACCTCAGCCTTCCACAGTCGAGCACACTGGACGATGCCGTACAACCTTCTGACGAAAGCTGGGACTTCTCGCCGCGAATACAACCACAACATAAGACGAAAGAAAGACCAATTGCTTTCGCACATCCAAACACATGGGACGAAGAGCAGAGGAGGAGAGAGCACAATACGAATCAACTTCGGAGGAAAACAACTCTGCTTGGACGACGAAACTGGGTACAAGCACCTGGTCCACAGTACACCACACCTGTGGTCGGAGAATCGCGGGGTGCTTCATGACTTCACGACTTTCATTTTTCAGCGAACGATGCTTTTGCAATTGGCGGGCGTTCTTTATGCGTTTGCTTCGATACCCAAGTCTGTCTCCTGTTTTCTGTTTTCTGTTTCGGTCGGCGTTGAAATGTCAAATGTCAACTTTCAAATTCATTACAGTATAATGAAATCCAACCGAACCATTTCTCACATCAGCGTTCTGCTCGTGGTCGTCGACCTCGCAGTCGGTACCACAGTTGTACCACTCATTCTCCCAACGGTCCAATCTGGTACGGGAGATAGAGAAACGGCGAAATACACCCTCTCATCAACATTGCGACACCCCAGGATAACAATTCACGAGCAACAGATGCAAGAGCCCAAAGTCAACATATGAACAACATTTTCTCTCTACAATTCCAATTCCGTCCACTACCTGCTCCTTCACAACATGCCTACCACTCCCCTCACCTAATCACCAATACTACTCTCCCCGCCTGCAAACCTCTCACTCAAAACCTGCGTGCCAAGAACCTCGCCACTCCCCCCAGCAACCCACACAAAGACACAACACTCAGTCCCCTAAAAGGCTCATAGACAAACTCCAACTGCTGCGCCGGTCTCCCATCAATCGTCGTCGTAACATTCTCTCCATTGAATGTCATATCCTTCAAAAAATTTCCCACCACAACGCTTCGTTGCACATCTCCATCATTGTTTAGGTATTAGTCTATAATATCGCCGTTCTGGGCGAGGAGACGATTCTTATGCGTGTTGCCAGAATAATCGTTGGTAGAAAAGAGGATATTATGCACGATATCATACGAGAGTGGCACATTACGCTTCGTATTAGTAGTAGCTCCAGTCAACGCACTGACAATCGTATTTGTAACATTCGTCAAATCCTGACCCAGCGTCGCAAGAACCGGGTTCAGATCAAGCGAATGCAAGATATCGTCAATCATCAACACCAAATTCTCCAGACGGGCTTCGAGGAGGACTTTCGCGGTGACGTTTTGGATGGTGAGGGAGACGCGGTCGATGGAGAGGTCGACGCCAGCGTTGAACTTCAGCAGGTTCAGGACTTGGGCGTCGAGGTTGATTTTCGCCGTTAGGTGGGCGACGAGGATGCCGATTTCGCCGATGTGCACTGAGGCGTTGAGATACACGTCTGGTGGTTGGTATGTGGTTGAGACGTTCGCGGGGGTATCTAAGGTGTCGTAGGTGGTGTCTACTGGATCGCCGGTGAGGGTGAGGTTGTATCCTGTGTAGCCGGTTGAATTGGATACTGATATTGTGGATTGGGCTTCGATGATGCCGAAGAGGGGGAAGAGAGAGAGAATGAGCGTTGTGTAGTTGATGAACGAAAGCATCTTCGCGGTGTGAGGCTGTACTGCTTGGGGAGAAAGAGAGACAGGCAGACACGAGCTTCAGTCAAGAAACCGAACTGGAAACAAGTGATGAACAACAACAAAAAAAAAAAAAAAAAAAAGCGAAGTAAGCCAAGAGAGGGACGAACGGAGTCCAGATAGGGCTCGGCAGTCAGTAGATAGCACGAATTTCTCCGATATCTATCCTATACCAAAAACCTTGGAACCTTCTCTATACCAATTCATCCTCATAAAACAACCCACTAACCTACATTCTTCATCCATATCATCTCAATATCACCTAAATTCGTAACCTACGTCAACGGCGTCAGCATTCAATATCCTTGACATCTGAAAATGATTACACAAACCCTCCGAGGCTGATTAAATTTATGACCGGGAAACGCGAATTTTGGATTTTGCGACATTTTGTGACATAATATCAAAACTATCGACTCGAATACTCTCAAAAGGCAGACAATTCTAGTTTATATTCGGAAGACTTTAAATACAGACTTATATCCGGTTTTATAAACAACTTATTGAGAAATAATTGATTTAATCGCAAAAATTATCTCGCTTAATTTGAGCTCGTTTCCCGGTCATAAATTTAATCAGCCTCGCTTAACATACCAAAATATAAGTCCTCGTCAGCCAATGAAAGCCCCCTTAAACAACAAAGTGCGGGGTAAGCGAGCCCCTGAGCTCACTAACGTAAAGCAAGAAACACCACCACCCTAATTTCACGCATAAATCCCTACCGTTGAACCGTCGTTTAGTATTTGACAGGGCTCTCCTTTCCCATCATCGCAATCGCATTCACGAATTCTTGCATCGACAAATGAAATGCCGTGCCGGACTGGTCCTCCGGCACCATTTATCCACCCTATCAAGATTCCCATCTTTAAAATTCGATGTAGGGAACGATTAATGTTGGATCATGGAGCTAAGAGCTTAATGTGATGATAAACCTGTTTCCCACCACTTGCAGATAGCTCTGGATCCCTTCATCCTTGAGTATATCGGGATATTTATTGCTTCGCATTGACGGTTTTGGGGATGGCATTTTCGATTTGACTGGCTGGACATACTTTCCTCGATCCTTTGGCATGGGGATTGCAGGACGCCAATTCGAAAGTGCCATCATCGTGATAGTCAGGGGATGGAGGGGTGGTCAGAACCCGCATGGAGAGATTTTTTTAATTTCTTTGACATGTTTCCCCTGCAGATTGATGAGAAAGTTGGATAGAGGAGCGTCTTTTCCCTCGTCGCGTCCAAGTTCAAGGTCGTGTTCTGGCCCAGCGGAACGGTTGCTCTTGAGCTATCTTCTCCTATCGTTCTCCCCACCTCAGTTTTCAACTCACTCGAAAGAGCTTGAAGACGAGGAAGTCGTTCATTGCCAAAGTCACTCGTTCATTCTTTCGATACCAGATCTTCAATCATGGCACCACTTCGATTTCTCCTCGCCATTCTGGCCTGCGTCTCTCTCACACCATGTGCCGTCCTCGCACAAAGCAGCAGTGTTTCTCCATCCTCAACCATAGCTTCAGGAACCTCCTCAACTCCCCCAGCGACATCAATTCCGTCCACACCAGCCCCGTCCTCATCAGCAAGCTCAGGAACTGCGTCTGGGACCGCGAGCGCTACGACATCCACCTCCGTCCCGACGGCTTCGAGCAATTATTCGGCTGCTCCGGATGTTTTGCTCAATGTCCCGCAGTTGAGTGTGGGGAGGATTGAGTTGGATGTTGATAATTTGCAGGCGGATATTAATTTAAATGCTCAGGTTGCGAATCTTGTAGGTCTCTATTCAAAAAATTTCCCTCTCTTCTATTCCATTGAGCTGTTCCGCTGCAAGATATACAGGACTAGAGAACTGACGAAATGTTTCAGGTAACGATCAATGCCGGAGTCCAAGTTTCTGTGCAGAAGATTAATATCACGATTAGTGATGTGGAAGCACAATTAGAGCTGATTGTCAGATTGGGACATTTGGTGGATATTGTGCAGAGAGTGTTTGAGAGTTTAGATTTGAATCCATTGTTAATTACTGCGTTGAATGATGTTACTTCTATTGTAAGCTCTCTAGTTTCTCTCTCAACATTCATGGGATATCCCGTTGGGAAACCTAGTCGAGACTAGAAACACTGGAAACGGCCAGAACTAACAGCAAAAAATAGGTCGATACCGTAGTTGGAGCAGTAGACGGCCTTCTGGGCAGCATCACCCAAGGCGGCACAGTCCTCAATTTCCTCGTCGATTCTCTTGGAAACATCGTGCAATCCGTCACCAACACGGCCGGCGAAGCAGTCGACACCATCGTCGGGAACTACCTCCAAAATATGACTTTCACAGGCGTAACGCAGAATCTAGGCAATGGATTGACGCAGAAACAATATAGTTATGAGCTGTTGAATGCGTTAGTTAATATTGTGTTCAATACTTTGGGACAGGTAAGCTATGGGTTTTCTCCTTGTTTTGCACCGGATACTGATGAGTTGCAGATTGTGGGCCAACCGAGTGTGGTTAGGCAGACGGCTACGAGCACAACAGCTGGAGCGACGAGTACAGGAGCAGCGGGGGCAACGAGTACGAGTGCAGCGCCTGTGACGACTGTGGCACCGAGTAGTACCAGGACCGTGTGAGTTTGCTGAGAAGTATGAACGGAATATAATCTGTTGAGTGCACGAAACGATGTTTACTAGATGCACTGTGATTGGTTTTCAGCGTCTAATGCGCTATTCCAGAAGCCAAATAGCCTTGGATGGAAGACTCAATCCTGCGTTCCAACCTCGCTTGTCAGCTAAAAGGGGAACACTTGATCGAAATCCAGCCGCTGCACCAAGTGTGACTGAGGAAAAGGCACCTTAATCTACTAAATATTGCACCCTTTGTCCATTCCTTGTTTTCGAATCATGCATGCGTGATGCGAGGGATTAAGTTGCATGTATCTCCATCTACACAGCTAGCCCTGCAGAAGCGGGACACGACCCTACAGCTACGCCAATCGTTCCATTCTCCCAGGTCCGGCAAAGTTAGGTACATTACAAAATCATTGTCATTACTGTTCGACGTCTATTCGAAGCTACTCTTATGTATCTGCCATCACTAAATATCGAGTCAATTTGGAGATTTATCTCAGGCTGGCTTCTTCGCACGCTCCAAGTACTCTTTCCACGCCACCCCAAGATCTTTCGGGAAGAACACCTCAGTCCAATACCTCCACCAACCTTTCTTCTTATACTCTCTTACTCCCATCTCATCCAACAAACCATCCACATAGGCTACTCCATCGAAGGTTGCGAATGTGCCTCTCTCACCATTACTTAGATACCTTCTCTTGCACCAAGCGACCCATTCTGCGATCTTCTTCTCTTGTCCCTCGATGCTAGGAAGTTTGATGTCGCCATTGAAGTAAGCAACAGCCCACATAGCCTGAGCTTCAGCAGCAAACAGTTTGTTGCCAGCTGTTATATAGTTGAGGAAGAGGATCGAATCATCGTTCAGTGGAGCCATACAATTATACAACCTGTACGGTGTCGTATCAAGTTTTCGATGGAAGTGAGGAGGTGGATTTGCCAGAAGGGGGAATCTTTGGCAGATCTTTCTATCGGCTTCGGACATTAGCTTCTCCCACTTTTCGGTGGTTGATGAGGGCTCGTCGGACGGAGTGTGAGGGAGGTCAAGTGAGACGAGGAGAGAAGGGGAGAAGAATTCGAGTCCCGGTTTCCAGCCTGTCCCACAGAGAAGTGCGTCACATGGGATTTGATTTCCAGAAATGAGGTGGATGGTTTTGTTGCTTAGGGACTCGATGTCGTCGCGGTAGATAGAGACGTACTCTGCGACGAGGGGCCAGAGATCAGCGTGGTGGCATGCTCCACCCGTGCCATTTTGCCAGAAGATGCTTTGAGATGTCAGTGCTTTCATCGCCCGGGCTTGAGTTGGGGAGTCTCTAAAGTTAAGTGACGAGTTGTGACTTACTCGGTATCATACTCCAAGCTAGCAAAGCCTTTAGTACTTTCTCTCCCCTTGTAATCTGCCCTCTTTCTAATCTCCTTATCCAAAGTCTTGAAAATGAAACCCACAAGCCAAACCCCGACCCAAGTGCTATGCAGAAACCGTGTCCATAAGTTGCTCGGATTCATAATTGAAGGCTGTAAACTAGTCATAATTCTCGTCTGAGCCGCTTCAACGGCGTTTCTGTACGGACTCTTCATATCGAGTGGAGCGAAAAATCCAGGTCCAGTGCCATTTTTGCTGATGACCCATGAGACAGTTTTTCCTGCTTTGACAGCTTCGTAGACCATGTCTGCTGAGGATTTGCCTGCCCCGAGAACAGTGATGTTTTGGATATCTTTGCGAGAAATGATGTTCGACTCCCCGAAGTCTTGAGAATGAATGATCACCTCACCAAAGTCTGCTTTCCCAGGAAATTCCGGCATGTTGGGCAGAGAGTTCTCCCCATTCGCTATCATCAATTTCTCTGCAGTGAACACGACGTCCTTGCCATCATCATCCTTGCACGAAATGTTCCATTTCCCATTAAATTTTTCAATGGTCTTCACTTGAACCCCAAATTTGACTCTATCTCTTAATGGCCTTCCTTGATGAATCTTCTCATCGACATACTTTTCAAGATACTTTGTCGTGTACTTTGCTTTGAAACAATCATTGCGACAATCTTCTTCTGGCGGTCGTTCCATGGTCATGTCGGAGAACTCGGCGATGCCGTGCGTCCATTGGGTCCAGAATTCGGGGTAGAGTCTTCCTGTTGGGCATCAGAGAGAGTTTCAGAAAGGAAGGGAGACGGCGGTGGGAAGTGCGAAAAGATGAAATGACTTTTGCTGAAGACTCCGCCGACGCAGTGATCTCGTTCGAGGAGTGTGAGGTTGCATATTGGGTGTTTCTCGAGGTACCGTTGAGCAGCGATGATACCTGATATGCCTGTGCATTTCGTTAGAAATTTTGACCTTATTATCTGCAGTCCAGGAAACTTAGACAGACTCACCTGCTCCCACAATCACGACTTCGAAGCTCGTGCTATCCCGTGGTTCGTCCATGATTCTTCCAAAGCATAATCAGTCACCCCCTGAAGCTCAGAAATGAGATCTCATGGAAAGAGGACAAGTACAGATGAGAAACATGCATGATGAATTTCAAGATGGGGGTCGCTAGTGTGGTGAGATTCACGCCGCATAAGAATGGGTAGACGCTAGTGGAGAGCTCGTATACGGCAGTAATTTCAGCCAATCATTGCAGGCTTACCCACACCATTACTTCCACGGTTCCGCGTATTTGCAGCACATTCATTCGATTCGCCCAATTCGATGGCACGGCAGCCTCATTTCAGTTATCAGCGAATGGGCGACGATTTTGTAGAAGCTTTCTAGCCCTGAAAAAAAAACCTGTTGCTGGTACTGTACCTAGGTACTCTCGCTGACAGGCAAGGAGGCCCCTGAACGAGTCCCTGAAGCTTAGCGACCCCTACCGAAGAACCCACCGCGCACTCTAATCTTGAGTAGGTACGTGAAAATCACAGTTGTTAGTCAGAGGACAAGGATATTCAGTTGGCAGTCATACTTGAGATGCATGACTTTAAATAAATATGCTTTGTTTCCTTTGGGAAGCAAGACTGGAAGTATCACGATGCTTGGGACCGGAACTGTGAGGTAGAGCTGGCGGAATGTTCCCTGCTATGACCCTCGAACAATTGACATTGAAACAAGCAATGGCGACAAGCATAATAGTTGTTCTTCCTCCCTTGGCTCAGGAGTATCACTCCATTGAGCAAAAATTGTTTAGCAATCTTGTTACTACAAATGATAGTGACAACCTGAACCTAGTTGAGAGTGACCCTCGAAAGGTATCCGCCGTTGATCAACCCCAACACGTTCGTATACATATTATACTGCACTCCTTGTCCCGGCTGTCCAAACCATGGCGCAATAGGTCCCGCTAGAGTATCTAACGACTTCGTGACATTGTAGACGTGGTAATTGTACGGCCATCTGATGACAACACCAGTCAATAATCTTGAACAGGATTCTTGGAGCAAGAAGGGACACTCACGTTGGGCTTGAAGCTGGAGTGTCCAAATTACTAGGCGGTAGCGCTCTCTGCATATATGGAGCACCATAGGGCGACATGAAGCTTCCATATTCAGATCCGAAACGGTCGAGGAGACTACCAACTGGCAGAGTGATATTGGCTTCGATAGGTGCTGAAGAAGTGCTCAATTGGAACCCGTTGTCGATTGGGTAAATATATGAATTTGTGGTGGCGTTGTACCATTTTGAAAGGAAGTCACCAGGGCAGAGGCCGCCGAACCGATCGTAGGTCGCAAGTTCGCTGCCGAGTACCAGTTTCGTTGGAAGTCTCTTGGGTCCGAGACGAGTATCACCGCAGACGTAGTCATGAATGAGGGTCTGGTTGTTTAAAGTACCAGCACAGTAGTCTGTAATGTGTTCCGTCAGCTCTTCGATTGTTATCAGGTTACCTACTTAGTGATCGAGCAGGTCTGATCATTATAACCTTCATCCATATAAGTATCAAGGTTCCTTACCTGGACACTGTGCGGTGTTTGCAGTAGAGACAGCACCACGACCCCCAATTTTCAACTTCGACGACGGAGAAGCTTGAGCCACGACGAGCAAGCCGAAAATGGAAAAGACGGATTGAAACTGCATTTTCGAGAGAAAAAGACTCGTAAAGCAATTCGCTCAGAACGTACTCGAGCCTCCAACCAAGTCGAGACCCAAGACCTTATATGATGGGCTCCTTCGGAGATCATTTCCGATCTAGGAGAGTGAGACAACATGTATAGCTATGTTTCTTTCCTGTATAACTAGATTCTCCACTCCCTTGATCTACCACTCGATCTTATCGCAGGCGAGGCGGATCATCACCATCACGGGTAGATGCGCCCTTTGTGTGACTGCATATCCCATTACGAAGCACTTTCCTCCCGCTCTTGTGGAAGCTTAATGAAAAACTGCTGGAACACTGATTCAACTAGAGCCTCGGCTTTGGCGCATCCTGCAGCTGCGTCTGATTCATCACACCGCAATCTTGTCTCCAAGATTCGAGCTCGCCGAATTTCTTGACTTGAATATCTGAAAAGTCAGTGAAGACTTCAAGCTCGTGGTCTGCTGCGGCAGTGATGCAAAAGAGAATGAGGCGAACGTTCATGGTGTGCACAATCTCGATGTGAATTTGAGATCAGGTCGCGCTCCACCACGAAAAGAGATTTCCATGGAAATGAAACATGTCTTGAGATGGTCATCGAATGAGACATGGCGCTCGCCAAAGCCGCTCGTCGACGAGTAACCTTATGGCGTCTATGCTGTTCCGAATGAGAGGATTTTGAAGGAACACTGAAAAATTAGCTGCAGTTTGAGCGATCTCTTACTGAAAACAACAAGGCTCGCCATAGAATCTGAACATTGACCCCGAAGTGCTTCAAAAATCAATATAAATTTGTCAGAGATTCCTCGACAGTGCACAGCTTGCGCCACTTGCACGGGACGAGAACACTTTGTCTTGGCACGCCATTAAATCTGCATGGAAAAAGACGCCACTGCATAAGAAAACCAAACAACCATAAAAGCGGCCGGAAACGAGGCTCGGGAGTGTTCCGGGCTTCTCTTACAGTGCTGAAGTTGCTTGAAGAAGCTGTAAGCTTAGACTAAGTAGAAGATTATACCCCACTGTAGTATGAATAGGAAACAGATATTGCAGAGAATGCGGCCGAAAGTAAAGACAATAAAAATCAATTCCCACAAAGATGAAGGCCAGAGGAACAGGATGCCTAGGTTTGTCGGTCTCCGAAGGCCGATTCTCTTTCGACGTTAAGATTGGCCAAATGATATTCTCAAAGAAGAGAAAGGCAACGTACTGCACTACTACACCGGAAGATTTCCGTGCAGGAGCGAGTATTTCTTACTAGCAACTAAGAAGGAGAAGCTGAGAGCGTCAAAGAAATCCGAGAGGAGGGAAGGCCGGCTGCACACGCGGGACCTGCGGGATGGACCACTCACCGATCATTTGAATCTCGGAAATCCTCAGTCTAAACCCCAAAATGACCTCCCTCGCAGATCTTTGATCCCCGGACGACGCCGATAGACCACAGTAGCTTCAACGCTTCGACAACAGGCTAATAAAGAAGACTTTACCTGCACGGGTGCAACACGAGGCGAAAGCCTTGCGAGTCCTAAGAGACACCCTAGACACCATTGGAGGCAACTCGTCGTGGCTTCTGATTGTAGAATTGATCTTTATGATTAGATTGGCATCAAGTGGCTGATTTTGAAAAAGCAACTTTTGCGGCTATGCATGAAATGGCCATAGCGGGCTGACCGAAGGCTGGGCGATTGGCACACCGAGGCCCGGCCTTGAAGACTTTTCTCCGGGCGATTATATTCCGCTGTTATCGTCGGCGCGATCAGAACTCGAGGCTTCTGGATCTCTGGGAGGTGGGTATAAGGGTTTCCCTTTTCGCAAAGTTAAAAGTCGAATCTGAATTCTAGAAGCGGTTGCAACCGAAAGTTTAATTGAACTGTCTGATAAATGTCGAGGCAGTGCTTGAGTGAACTACAAACGCGCTCGCGCAGTCCCTGAGACGAACTGAGATCTTATCCCCACCAATGATCGCTGCGGCGATCTGCAAACGAGGTCCCCCGCAAAAACAACCCTTTTGCTTTCCGCTTCTGCTAGTGATACCGGATGAATTCAGGAACTAATGCTGGCTAGTTGAGACGAGGAGATAAAAACCTTTTCCGAGACTTGCTACACGATTGTAGCTTAACACAATCCTGCAAGCAGACTGATAACCTGAAGATGACGGACGCTACTATGTGTAGAGTCAATTATGGAGAAGATCCGTGCACCTTGTAGTTAGAAGGGGAATCAAACATGTAGTAAAGGAACTCCTGAATAGAATCCTATATGCGGGGTAATATGAAAGAGATTTTGCCCGACGCCACAGAACGTGGAGTGGTTCATTCCGGCATGCGAAACGGGCACAACACTGTCTCACTGTCTTATGAACCTTGTAGCCCTTGTTGTAGGTATGGGGAAGAAGCCTCCCGAGAAAATACCCTTTCTCCTTGATAGCTTGCAGATATGCAGTCCTTGAACCAGCTGCACCCAACTGGCACATGCGTCTTCCAGGTACAGATAAAGACCCTTCGGCCCGGGTATCTGCCGGTACCTCGATGACAAGTCTCCACTCAGGTGGCGACCTACCAAATATATTTGATATTGCGTTCTGAAGGATGGAGATCACGGGAAAGTATAGCCATATGATGAGTCTAAATACCACCAGTACGGTACGTATATTGTCAAGTGTTGCCGTCATGGTTGAGCATCGCTTACACGCCCACAGATTCCTCCCGATGCCTCCTTCCTCGCCCAATCCCGAGTGCCAGAAATATTGTTCGGCAGCATCTTTCCAGCTCTAGTAGCAACCATCTTTGTTCTTGGTCAATTCTATTCCAGAATTATCCTACTACTCAGATATTGGGGAGGGGGTGACACTTGGGTACTCATATCATGGGTGATTAGATGTCTTCACTTCCTTCAGCCGCCCGAACTGAGTAGATCAGATCACTAGTATCATTGTCCTGACAGCTCTCAACTGCGAGTTGACGCGTTTTGGCTCCGGAAAACATGTAGAAGCGGCCAGTCTCGCAAGTCTGGCTCCCTCGGTAACGATTGGGTTCGCTGCTCGACTTCTATATCAGTTCGCCGTGACGAACACGAAGCTTGGAATCTGTGATTTCTATCACCGTGTCTTCCAAGACCGCAGGAGTAAGATCTTTGTCTGGACGATGACTGCTTATATCACTGCGTACCCAGTCCCTTATGGTTGCAATCATTCTTCAATGCAGTCCTATCGAGGGTGAGTACTTTCTACTCTGCCCCCAGATATATTCATGAAGACAGAGACTTATTCTGTACAGGTGCGTGGAAACCAGCTCCAGCGAGATGTCGTGAAGGCCCACCTCGGAGATCCTCGGCATCTTCGCTGACATCGGCCTCCTCGTCTTCGTCATTCCTAGAATCTGTAAATGTCACTTTGCTCCTCCTTATCGTCCATTGCTGACCAGATTCCAGTGTCACTCAAACTCCCCAAGTAACAGAAGTTCTCCCTCCTTGCCGTCTGCTGTCTCAGCATCCTCGTCATCATCGCAGCCATTATCCGGCTAGTTCACATTCTGAAAGTACTCAACAGTACAGACACCCCATGGGATAGCTACAATATCTCGATCTGGACTTTTGCTGAGGTCAACGTCGGACTATTTTGCGCTTCTGCTCCCGCTACAAAACCACTGCTCAAGAAATTTTTTTCCAGGATTAGGCTTTTCGTCGAATCGCTCCGCTTCTCAGGGGAACCCGACCATGGCATATGCTAGAGATAAGATGGCTTCGAGAAGAAGACAACCAAATAGGGGCGGCGGCTTTGAGATGACGAGTGAGACTGAACTTGACTCGGAATTTGGCGAACTCTCAAAGGAGAATGTGAAGGACAGGCATGAAACTTTCTAGGTGAGCGGAAGTGAGAGGGAGTCGAAGAGCCTGAAGGATAGTGATCATGAGAATAGAGCTACGACCTGCGCAAGCGGAGAGCCTTGCTGATAGTCCGGTATATATGTCACCTGAGATAAGGAGGACGGTCAACGTCTGGGTAGGGGCGAGACTGAGGAGTGAAGGGTTGGCGGTGGGGCAGCTTGGTGGTGTGGAGAAGTTCGAGCGTGTTTGATGTTTCTCAATGCTGGGTAGGAGGGATGGATGGCGATGTGGTGTTCGTGGCGAGGAGTTTTCACTGTCATTTCATAGTCAATGCCCCGCATTGTTGTCATTGGTAGCGAAGAATGGTTGTGCTCAAAATGGAAGCATTAATACCCGAAAATAATCGATACCTGTTAGTATGTTCAAGTACCTATAGTACGTAGCGGAAATCCTTATTCTGAAACTCAGTCTTGTCCTGCATTCCGGCTTCGTTGCTGTTCTCCTTATCTGCAGGACCATAAGTCCTGTCTCGGTACCTGTTTGTGAAGAACATGTACGCTGCGGCCAATTAGTACAACAATTCTCAATAAGGCACAAAGGGTTCTCACCAAGTAGAGCAAGGTGACATCCAAGCTTGATCGAGTACCCCACCAACAGTCCAATTGTCGCACCCTCGTAATTCGGAGCCTGATTCTCCTTCACAACAAATGGTCCCGCAAAGTTGCCCCAGCAATACGCGGTGCTTTAACAATTCATATCAGCAACATCTAACCAACAAGGAGACACAGCGAACTTACAAGACCATCGCACTAGCAAAACTTCGATGTGTGTACCCAGCCATATTGGAGTTCAAAGTCACCAAACTGACGGTGAAACCCACACTCTGTGAGTTCACCAACCAGAAACTCACAAGCCTTCCCCAAGTGTTCGATCTTGGTAAATACGCCATGCAGCCTGCTGCGACGGTGCACACGATGTTTGCCGCTGTCGCGGTGAGGAGACGAGAGTTTGGGACATTCAGGGTGATGATTCCGCCGATCAAGAGGGCGATGACTTGTACAGCGTCTCCGACGGACTTCAATTCTGTAGTTCTGGTGGTGGAGAATCCGAGGTCTCGGATGATGACTGTAGAAAAAGAGTTAACGACTCCGTTGGGAATGGCTCTGGTGCCTTGTCAGTGGTAGTATCTCGCTAGCAAGGAGAGGTAACTTACGCAGCAAAGACGGAGATAAAAAGAATCAGAGCTTTTGGATCTACGAAGGCTACGAGAACTTGCTCCTTCACAAACTTCTTGTTCTTGATTCCAGTTTCATTTCCCGCTACACGTTTCACTGCGATAAGGCGTTCGCGGTCGTTAAAGAAGCGAGCATTCGAGGGTGCATCGGGGAGGAAGAAGAATATGATGAAGGCCCAGAGACATGTCGCTCCTCCAAGCTGGCAGACCGGTAGTGAAAGGAGCGAAAGACGGAGGGGAAAATTCTTACGATGAAGAAAATGAGCTCCCAACGCTCCGGTCTCAAGTCAGCAGGAAGTTTTGATACGCCCATTGAGATGTATGAACCGATGATCCCACCCCAGCCAAGTGATGAGCTGTGAAATATGTTATTGTTTGCTTCAAGGCGGGAGAATGATAGGTAGACATACTACCAAATGCATTGACGAAGCGGTATCTCTTTTCTGGTGTACCAGAATCCAGTCATAAGTGTAAGTCCTCTGCACTGAACATCAGTACTGTAAACAAAAAGGCAGGGTCCCTGATACTTACGGTGTCACGGCAGCTTCAAAAATTCCCATGATGACTAGAAGGCAGTATTAGCAATCAAAGGTATACCTCGAATGAATCAAGGTTCATACATCTTACTCCAACTGATGAATATTAGCATACGACCAAGGTTGGGGTTCCACTCGTGTGATAGACTTACGTGCACTTGAAAAGCTTCGACATTGGGTCATTATCAGAACCATGATACCCCACATCAAGCAGCTGATGGCAAGAATCCTCTGGGCAGGAAAGCGTCCGATGAGCCAACCGCAAGGGTATTGGCCAAAAAAATATCCGGCATAGACCACTGATCACACATCAGTAACAAATAGGCCAAAGTTTGTTCTGGCATGCTTACTCGCAGAGAGGTAGTTGAACTGTTGTCCTTTGAGACCCAATGCTTTCTGATATCCGAACAAATTCGCGTAGTTCAAGGCTGTTTTATCCATGAATTGCAAAGCTTGAGTGATGAGGAAGATAGGGAGAATGACAAGGTCGATTTTCCATCGTACTCGATTGCTCTGATTCCCAAGTCAGCACAGCGTAGCTCGTTTGCTGGAGCTGGAAGACCAACCTCCTTATTCGAGAATTCCATGTGAAGACCTTCCTGATATGCATGATACCCAACGGCATCATCCTGAATAGAGTGAGTGATTGCTTTCATAGGTTTCGGTTTGCTAGGGTTTGATGCATACCTCGTTGACAATTTGAAGTTCCTGCTTCTGGTCTACATTGCTCTCGAACCTCTCAATCGGCTTCTCGATCTCACCCTCGTTCTGAAGCTGACCTGGATGTGCAGCCTCCATTTCGTTGAATTGGGGCTTCATACTCGCCGTCATGACTGCGATAGCGACAAAATCTCGGTACGCTGGGAGAAAAGAGACAACACTCTAGGAGAAAGGTGATTGCGACTTGCAACCCTGGAGAAGAAAAGGTTGCAGATCCTCCCCATATTTATCAAAGCATTAAGCATAAGGCCAAGGCCCAACAAATAATGGAGAAGGGTCGTGCAGCTGTCGTCCGGGGCAGATGCGGAGAAGGGCCGAGAGGAGGTCGCGGTGTGAAGGTTGAATCCCGCGGCCATTCGCCGATGCCAAGAGTGGCGCCGCTTTGGGCGAGGTGTGGTGTCGTACCAAGACGGTTGCATGCATCCTTGACATGATGAGGCGGGGCAGTTCCGAAGATGGGGATGCATCCGATCAACTTTTTGTGAAGTATAGTGGGATGAAGAAGTTCAAGATGCATCTTCATGAGATTGTTCGATTTTGCTTGACTTGTTCTTTTGGCTGATTCCTCTCCGTACGGGGAAATTCTTAAGAAAAATCCAGTTTCTATAATCCTCTTCCTCAATTTCAGTATAAACTCTTAGAAAACTATCCAATCCATCAGATATTCAAGATCATGGGAGAAGAATATCTGGCAATGCCTTCAGGACCTTGCTGTCTGAAAGGCACTATTCATCAAGGAAATCCAACGGGCAAATACGCAACAATTGCCGACGTCGAAACATACATCGCCACCCCCCCTCAAGGCAAGGCCAATGGGCACATCTTGTTGTACTTCCCTGATGTCTGGGGACTTTTCAACAACGGGCTTCTAATAATGGACGGTTTCGCTGCTGCTGGATATTTGGTGCTTGGTTTGGATTACTTTCGCGGGGCAAGCTGACTTGACATTCTTGGACGGAGAGATGCTGAAAGTGTTATCATAGGACCCAGTCTGGAAGCATAGGAAGGATAGGAAAGATACTACTACTGATCCGGGTTTCGATTATGAGGCTTGGAAGAAGAAGCATACGGCTTTCGCCGATGAAACTGTTCCAAAATGGGTCAACGAGGTGAAGGAAAAATATGGAAAGTCGGAAACGAAATATGCATGTGTTGGGTAAGTAGTCTATGCACCCTCAATTGGCAATACGTACTAATGAGTTTCAAGTTATTGCTTTGGGGCTCCGTACGTTTGCAATGAGCTGGCCGGTGACACTGTCACAGCTGGGGCTTTTGCACACCCCGCATTCTTGAAAGAACATCACTTCTTTAATCTCAAAAGTAAGTACAGGTCCCAAATGAACAAAGTTGTAAAACTTACTCTGGCTACTTCAGAGCCGTTATTTCTCTCGTGCTCTGAGATTGATCACACTTTTGACACGCAATCTCGGAGGAGAGCTATCGATATCCTGCAAGAGATCAAAGTTCCGTACCAGACTCAGCTGTTTCAAGGTGTTGAGCATGGTTTCGCTTTACGTGGAAATATGGAAAAGCCTTATGAGCGTGAGTTGATCCTCCATCCTATTTTTGGTTGTTCGATGGAACTTGAGTTATGCTAATGTGTGTAGGATATGTGAAGGAGCAGAGCTTGGACGGTATTATTAAGTGGTTCGACTTCTGGCTGTCGCAATAAATTATCAGACTCGATAGGATCGCCTTTAGATTTATAATACAATTTAGTTATGTTCCTCAATTGTCCTTTGTCCCTTTGGATTGCTTGTTCGTAATAAAGTCACACATTTGTGTACGAAAATAGCGTCAGGCTTTGGTCCTTATGTGTTACCTCGTTAGCGAGTCGATCAGAGCTTCAGGGGCCTGAACGCTAGAGTTCCAGGCTAGGAAGCACTAAAGTTCCCCGCACTTAGGCGTCGACGCCACCACATATGCCCAGACATTTACCATCAGAGCCGCGATTCCTGAAGTTGATTGAACTCTATGAAAACTTCCGCGGCCACACTCCGAGGTGCGCGAAGTCAACATCTAGTGGCGGCGATCCGCCGAATCGTCTCGTGACAATGTTGATCTCGGGATACGGCACCAGCGGAGTTTCGAATGAAGCTTCGAATTTATACACTTCATGCTTCGGCATACTTAAGAAACTGTAGAAGAATTGACGTTGTTATCTGAAAGTGTTTGAAACGTTCCCAGATCTAGAAACATACACAATAACAATGGCGTCTAAACCAAAGCCAGCGTTCGACTTCTCAGGCGAGGTGGCAATCGTGACCGGAGCTGGATCTCGAATGGCCGGTACTTTCCTTCTATCCTCTGCTAACTCTTCCAATATACTAATATGTGATAGGCGAGATTGGAAACGGCAGAGCAACAGCAATCCTCCTCGCCCGCCAAGGAGCAAAAGTCGCCCTCCTCGACTACAACACCGAATGGGCAGCCGAAACGAAACGCATGATCTCTGCCGAAGGTGGCATCTCAGAAGTGATACAAACGGATGTCGCGGATGAAGGATCTTGCAAGAATGCTGTAGCTAGGACGATTGAGTTGTTTGGGAGTGTTCATATTTTGGTTAATATTGGTAAGCGAGCCCCTATTTAGGTGACCTGAAGAAAGGGTAACGTTGACGAGAGGATAGTTGGTGTTGGTGGTGCTATGGGTGATGCGACGAAGATTGATATGAATGCTTGGGATAGGGATTTTAGGATTAATGTTACGAGTATGGTTCTCATGTGCAGACATGCCATTCCGGAGATGAGGAAGAATGGTAGAGGGGCGATTGTGAATATGGCTTCTGTCAGTGGACGTAAGTACGCCTTCCGGGACTTAAATCTCGATACTAAGTTGGGGTAATCAGTCCTTGGAGGCAACCCAAGTTTGCTTTATCCGACATCGAAAGGAGCTATCATTCAAATGACGCGGGCGATGGCAGCTCAACATGGGCCTGAGAATATCAGAGTAAATTGTGTCGCGCCAGGAATGGTCTTTACACCGATGGTGAGGGAAAGAGGGATGACGGATGAGATGCGGCAAGCACGAATCAACCAGAATCTGATGAAGCAGGAAGGTACTGGCTGGGACGTGGGATATGGTAAGTCTCAACTTGCCTCTGGTATTGAACTCTCCTGACCGTCGGCAGCGATATTATTCTTGTGTAGTAAAGAAGCAAAGTGGATTACTGGTCTCATCATGCCCGTAGATGGAGGTGTAAGTATATTTATGCCCAGAAAGAGATGAAGTGAGGCTGATAAAACTTCTTATAGACTACTGCTGGGAAGGCAGATAGACCGGCGTTGAAAGCGGACGTTTTGGCAGAGAGGAATACAGGAATACCCAACAATAAGCTGTAAAAATTTATTTGAACTCAATTTCGACATAAATCGTACAATTTCCGATCAATTTTGTCTGAGTCTGGGTGCACGAGAGCTTGCCTTACCACCCACCTTTGCCTTCGACTTCCAATTGCGGGGTAAAGGATATCAAGAAGCCTGACCCATGGCTGCACCACGAGGCTGCAGAAATGACTGCATGGAACCAACAATGATATTGAACTCGAAATGCACAAGGAAGACTCGTCGGTCGTCATCCCCAAATCAAGCTAAAGTTTACATTGAGGTATTAGGTAGGCAAGGAAGGAACGTTGGCGGGCACTCTCCTAATCCTTCCAGGCTCCTGGATGATTTTCAGTGCTTTTAGCACCATTTCTTCAGGGACATCAAACACTAAAATTTCCAGTGCTTTGGCTGCCCCCTTGACGGACTACAACCCCTCTATCTCAGAAAATGTCCTTCTTCTCGGTCTCGATCCATCAGTTGGTTTGTTCTGAACCTCCCGGGGTGCCGGCAAGAGCGCCCAAGATGGGGTAAGCGGGGCACCCCCCCTTTTGTGGAGTCCCCATAACCTGGACAACTGGGTGTGGTCAGCACTTGGCACGCTACCGGACTTGGTGAGCCTGGAACTTCAAATCCCGAATACCTTGCTCTTCACCATCATCATACCTGCGACCCAAAGGGAGGGTCTGTAGTGCTCTATTCAATCCACAGGATGCCTTGAAATGTACCCAGAAACATGCGAAGTCCTGCCTTGCGAACGACATTCAGAACAATCAGTAAATTGAGTCGTGACCCGTCATGGAAGAGAAACAGATCCCTAATCATGGTCATACGCCAATGAGAAGAAGAGCCATCTGCAGCAGTTGTCGACGTCGAAAGGTATCAAATATCCTTATTCTACGGCTAAATGAAAAGGATATCGTTTGGACTTGACTGACAGCTTTCTAGAGCAAATGTGATAGCCGTGAGCCCCAGTGCTCTACCTGCATCGCGCACAAGAGTCATTGTTATTACGATAAGCCTCCATCGTTGGCATACGTCCGGTCCCTCGAGGCAAAGATTGAGAAACTGCTGCAAGAGAAGGAAGCTCGAAGCAGCGGGACCGGGGAGAGAAATGAGGTTCGTTTGTGCATGTTCGACCAACGCAAATTACTAAGGCATCTGATGAAGATTGCAGGACAAAGAACATTTCAAGAGTCCAAGTGAAGGTGTCGGTCCTGCTTCCCCTTTTGCCACTCGCCCAGTAGACACCATCAGCGAGCTCAGCAGTCCACCCTACCAAGTTGGCGATGTCGGCCGAAATGAGAGGAGGCCGAGTGAGCACTGGGTATCTGAGATAAGTGTTGATAGTCGTGGGGGAGTCTGCTATCATGGACCAACCTCATCATTCCACGAAGCGCCCTCAAAGGACGGCAGCTCTAGAGCGGTTGAAGCCGAGCGTCTCAGCAACGCCGAGAACGACAGTTTCCAAGATACGCATCGGATTAGAGACTCGCTCGTATCCAATGCTGCTGCGCAACGACATCTGGAGGTGATGGCTATAGAGAACATTACTGGCGTTCAAAATGAGGTCACGACTAGAACAGCGAACGAGCTGCTGAAATACCATTGGTGCTGGATCCATCCCACATTCCAATTCGTCTACCGTCCAGCATTCACACGTAAGTCTCCAAACTTCATGTTTATTTAAGTTAGCATTAATGAGTGGTCAGGAGACATGGCCCTGAGTTCGCACGTTCGACCAGAGACATCATACTTCTCTGAGACATTGTTAAAAGTTCTTTTGGGACATTGCTCAAGATTTCGTGCTCAACGAGGAGAATCAGCAAACACAATCATGGAAAGGCTCACACAGCAAGCTCGCGTCTCCATCGGATTAGCAATATCAGAGCCAAGTTCAATCCCGATGATTCAAGCTCTCCTACAACAATCCGCAAGAGAAGTTGCTTTCGCAAACTCGTCCCAAGGTAAGAAGAATCAACACAAATGGAGTTCTAGCTTACTTTTACAGCATGGCTGTACTCTGGTATGGCGTCTAGGATGGCAATCGATCTGGGGATTCATTTACCCAACGATAAACTACGCGTACATGTTAAAGGCTTGACCGCGGAGGACATCGAGATTCGCAAAAGATGCTTCTGGAGCTGTTATAATTGGGACAAAGTCATCAGCCTCTACTGTGGTCGCATGCCAGCGTTCATTCCACCAGTCGACACCAACGCCCCTGAATTTAGTGAGTTGCCCAATGTCGTCTCTTATATTGACCTCACAATCACTTTCTTCTCATACCATGAGCCAATTACTGACTAGACATTTGCAGTGGACGGCTTCACCGAGAACGAGCCATGGATGCCGTACTACGGCAACGAGGAGCAGCAGAGCTCTTCACGACCACAATATCTACCACAGAGCAGTTATATGGTATCTTCCTTCACGAGCATGTGTAAACTCTGTATAATTTTGAGCGACATCATGCTGGAGATTTATGACGCTAGCCCTGAGTCCCAAGACGCCGCCAGCGACACTGGCTCAACAACACAAAACTCAAAGAACTCGGCATTCATCCGAATATCATCTTCGATCCGAAATTTCTGGAACGAGCTGCCAGAAGTAATTCGACTCAATATTAAGGGCCTCCCGATTCTGAGCCCTCCACTTCACATTGTGTCTCTCAATCTCCTCTACCACACAACCCTGATCCTTCTCCACCGTCCTTTCATTATTGGAGCGACAGACTTCCAAAATGCAGCAGTGTCTCGATCATATCAGATCTGCGTCGCTGCAACTGCAGCAATCCATGACCTTCTGCAGCTGATCACCTCGACGTTCGGCTATGGCCATACCACATATTTGAACTGTTACAGCACATATATCGCGGCCACCATCGCAGTCCTGCAATTTCAACTTCAGGACGAAACAATCCCCTTGCCACCAACGGACATTCCAAGTGAGAAACTGGACTTGAAATTCTTCCTCGGTGTACTGCAGCGCTCAGCAACGGCGATGCCTGGCCTCAACAGAAGCGTGGATATCGTGAAGCGACATATGCAGACAATCTTGGACCGACGCGCAAAACGATACTTGGACTCTCTTTTCCCTACCGACAACATTAACAACTACTTGTCTGCACTATCCAAACCAGGCCACCAGCATCACCCCGCAATCGCCAACACAGCCCACTCTACAGATCAGGTTGCGCAACCACAGACGGATGAAAGCTTCCAATCCTACTCAGGATTCAGTCTTGAAGGACTGCCAGCTTTCCCAGGCCAAAACTTCAATGTCGGAACAGATTTCACCCTTGACCAGGAAATTACAGACCCTGAAATGAGAGCAGCGCTTCTCGGCCTGGATCCCCACCTCACACTACACCACGAGAACTCGGACTGGACTTACGGAGGCTTTTATATGGGTGATCAAATGCAATGAAGATGACTCGTTCATTCCTCATCAATATTCCAACATGAGCGCACTCAATGTCCCACTAGAGCCGGGACATCGCCCACTTCAAACCCGCATACTCTCCGGCGGGCCTAGATAACTCGTCCTCACCCCTCCTAAATCCATCACTACCCTTTGAAACACAACACCCGGCTCCACAGCCCAAAGATTCAACACATGCGCTCCAGCCGTGACATCATGTTTCGTAGCATGATCGTACCCATTCCTTACTACACCATCATGCCACGTACTAGGTAGTGTTCCCAATCCGTAATCGGCACGTATTGCGCTTTCGTTGGTGCTGCGTTGTCGATTGAGATTGCATAGCTCAAGGGGCGGGAGGGATCGGTGTTTAGGAAGGCGGAGAGGTAGACTGTGATGGAAGTAGTGCCAGCGGTGAAGAGATAGATGTCGTAGGTTAGTCTTGGGGAAGAAGGGGGAGATTGGGTGGAAATGGTGTGCGGGAGGAGGGTCACTCCGGAGAGTGTGCGGCTGTAGCCAGGGATGATGCCATATGAAGCGTCGGAGGAAAAGGTTACGGTGGATCAATGTTCGGGCTCGACGGTGATTTGCTTGTCGCTTTCCACGAAGCCTGAGAGGTCCTTTGAGACAAGATTGTTCGAAAGTGGGAGGGTGATGGTGGAGGTCGAGCCACTTGCTGTGACGACGATCTTTGAGGTCGTAGATGAGGCGGGAGTAGTAGGCTAGTTGATGGTGATGTTTACTCTTTGCTCGGATGTCAACCCTGACGCTGCTAATTGTTCTGAGGAGGGGCTCAACTTCACCCAAGGATCGGACGAAATGGTGAACGAAGCCGCATCGCTTTTAGCAAAAACATCAATCCATCTAAAAGCAGGTCCGTATGGACTCATTGGTGGTAATGCCGAAGTCGTGCTTCCACCACCAATAAATACACCAGGCGTTGCACTTGCACTCTTCGCTGGAGTCGACAGAGCAGGCATGTTATTTGATGACGGTTCTTGCCTTTAAATCGTTAGCACCTCAAGAAGATACCACGATACTTGACACTAGATGGACCCTGATATCGAGTGCGAAGATGTTCGTTTACGGAGCTGGAGGTACGTCTGCGAACCAATACCATGGTGGAGCTCCGATTTGCTCCGAGATATCATATAGTCCATATATTGGCCCACGTTTGTCGCTGCCGGCGATGACGAGAGCTGACCCCAATCCGGGCATAGGATCTGTTACGATCGTGGTGGTGAAGGATTCCCATTGTCCTTGAGTCTACGAGATATCGATCTTCCCTGCAGATACGAGAGAGTGGATCAAACTGGACTTGCCGAGTGTGCCTGCGATGATTGCTGGGCCCGAGGTGAGCGACTGATCTGTGGATGTTTGGTTTTTGGTGTTGACTGTGAGATTCTTTCCTGTTACTTATCCAAAGTCCACAGAGAGGTCTTGGCCTGCGCGGAGAACGCCTGGGAAATCGGAGCTGGAGTGGATCAAAGTCGCGACTGCAGTGCCTCCTGCCAACTGTAGTGGTCCTTCAATGAAAGATATCACTCGTTGTTGACCTAATGCCAGTACATGGGAAGCAAAACAGGGTAGACTGAGAAGAATTGACAACTACATCTTGCAAATCGTGGGACGAGACTAGCTCAGGACAGACCACTTCACAAGGCTGGAGCCATGACTTTTGAAGCAAAATGCGGGATTACTTAGCCCGCATTTATATTCTAGAAGATCTAGCTCTTATGTTTGGAATATAAATTTCAATTGGCATATATGAGCTTCGGCAAGCAAGGTACCAAGTTGCCGGGCTCGGATTTAGCCATTAAACAGACGGGGAATGATGCTGCACAAAAAAGTACAACAATATTACGTACAATTTGAACAAATTGATTTCCAAAGAGCTCCTTTAGAAGACTGAAGTCTGAAACGGAGAGGAAGTCCCTGGCGGTGACAGCGACAAGTTAGTCACGTGCTAATCGAGCATTGCTCCCGTCCCATCTGTCGTAATGCTGTTGATTAAAATCCATGAGGGTGCTCCTTCAGGTACTCAATCTCCTCAGGAGTGGAAATCCTTCCCAAGATCTCGTTTCGCGAAGGAAAACGACCAAATCTCAAAATACAGTTCTTGTGTCGCTCAGCAAACGCGACCGACATCTTCGCCTTCTCTGCAATCTCCGGGTTCTCACAACGCGCGTGTAGAGACTCAAACATTCCAATACCAGCAATCTGCCCAATGAGCGTCTCGCTATGCATCAATGGCATGAAGAAAAAGGTTTCTTGAATGTTCGAAACCTCGTGATGGAACCCTTTCGCGATTGATTTTGTCGCGATGTCGAATGCCATGGGATCCGCACTGAATGAGTCTGGCGTGCCCCGATAGACATTTCGAGAAAATTGATCAAGGAGGATGATAAGAGCGAGTGAGCCTTGAGCTTGAGAGGTCCAGGAGTTGAGCTTTGCCGCGCGTGCTTTTTCGATAAGATCGCCGAATTGGTCTTTGACCTCCAGGTCGATTTTCTCGCCGCCTCCGAACCATTTCTTATGGGCTTCTGGGCCGTCAAACCAGTACGAAAGAGTGCGATTGATATCGGTATCTATGTTGGGGATTGAGGACATTGGGCGAAAGAACGATGGTGAGTAGAGAGTTGATCTGAATGCTGCTTGAAAGCCGAGAATCTGACATCTGTCAGTACTTGAAGACTGTGGTACCGGAAAGATTTACAGACCTTACTGAATGTCGAGGTGAGATTGTAAGCCCTCATCGTAGACCTTTGTAGCTGTGATCTCACTTCTTTTGTAGATTCCAACACGTATTCCGGGACTTGGTAAGACTTTAAGTTCGAGTTCCGGACCCGAGGAAAGGTCCAGCGCTAAGGTTGAAAACATTGATGACAAAGAGGCGCGCTCCATGATTCCCGTACCTTGCGTCTTTTGAACGCAGGACGATGTCTCATCAACAGCATGAAGAGTTTTCACCTCCACAAAGGAATATAGAATCTTCGATGACAAGCAGAAAAACACTCATGTTGTAAGCATCGTGGACAACGAGCTCGGAGACTACTCGCCCCATGAGCACGTGTGGACACTCACACTCAGTCCGCAAAGGGTGGTTGGCTGTTTGTAGTCCCCAGCTTCCGCCATCATTTCATATTGGAAAGACTCTCATATGTATCCGATGCCCTCTCTTTTCCAGCTATCTGCAACTTTGAGAAAGTCTCAAGTCACGTGTCTGTTATCTTTCCTCCACCTTTGAGGCTGCTTCACCCATTCTTGTATCTAGCTTGTAATTGTCGCTGGCTTGATTTGCATTTCGTCCTTCCTGTTCTCTCTGTTCTGCTTCATCACTGACTCGCCTTTCTGTTGTTCATGGCATCCATCTACGGAGAATTGCGGGGTAATACGATCAACATGCGTGGGCCTTTCATCTCAAAGTGGCAGGAGATGCCCACTCTTATCAAGCTGCTTGTTTTTGCAATTCTCGCCCTCCAATACTTCGCATTCAAGAACCTTCTCAGAATCAAAGGGGTACCAGGCCCGAAGCTCTACGCTCTGACGAAATGGCGACTGGCATACGACGACTGGAGAGGCACAAGGACGAGAACAATCAACCAACTTCATCAAGAATTCGGCCCTGTGGTTCGCATTGGACCCAACGAGATGTCATTCAATAGCCTCTCAGCACTCAAGACCATTTATGGAGCCGGAAGCGGATTCGAGCGAACCACTTACTATCGCATGTTTGACGTCTACGGGCGCCCGAATCTCTTCTCATTCACCAGCGTCAAGGCCCACGGCGAACGAAAGAAGTTGCTCAACCATGCCTACTCAAAGTCCAGCATCCTCAAGGTCACGGCACCTGCTGTGGAGCAAAAAGCTTGGGAATATATGAAGTTACTAGAGACATCCCCGGAGACAGCGAGCGAGATCTTTCATAGCTTGCACTACTACTCTCTAGATAACATTACACACTTCCTTTATGGAGAAAACTTTGGGGCGACGTCTGCATTGGCGGGTTCGGCCTCAGACAGAGCTATCATGGACGATGTTTTGGATCCTGCTCGGCGGAAAATGAGTTGGTTTCTCGTACATTTGCCACGATACACGAAGTGGTTGATAACCAGGACCGGACTTGCTGAGACCATGGTTGCTGGATTGTTGCCACAGAAGAAGCCAACTGCCATGACTGGCCTCCGCACTCATGCTTTGAAATCCTGGGAAACATTCTACGCCTCCTCATCTAATATGAAAGCTAGGTCGAAGAGCACAACTATTATTGGAAAGCTGTGGGACCATCACATATCGAAGAAGCAAGGTGGACTGCTCAATTTGGAGATCGCATCTGAGGTAGCGGATCATTTCCTTGCTGGGATCGATACGACAAGCGACACTCTCATGTTCCTGATCTGGGCGCTTTCGCTCCCAGAAAACCTTCATTCCCAGCAAAAGCTCATCGATGAAGTCTTGGCAATGCCAAAATCGGATCTGGATGCACGAGGGATCCCGACAGCTGATGCGACAGGCAAGTTACCATATCTCGATGCCGTGATCAAGGAGACACTGAGACTCTATGCACCACTTCCAGCATCCGAGCCTCGACTTCTCCCTACCGATACGACAATCGATGGCTTCCAGGTTCCTGCCAACACCACCGTTGGCATGTCGCCATACAGTTTACATCGAAATCCAGAAGTGTATCGAGATCCATTGGTCTTCAATCCCGACCGATGGCTTGGTGACGCCAAGGATGTGGCAGAGATGAAGAAATGGTTCTGGGCGTTCTCGAGTGGTGGAAGGATGTGCATCGGGCTCCAGTCAGTTATCTGGACTACCTTGGATGATCAAGACTGACGAGGATAGTTTGGCGATGGCAGAGATGACTACATTGACTGCTGCGATCTACAGAGAGTATCGGACGAAAGTGAAGGCTGGCACCGAGGATATCACGCCAGGGATCACCAGTCGATTTGAGGTGTTCTATGACGAGTCTAAACCACATATGAGGGTCTGCATCAAACTGGTCACTTAGACTTCTTATGCTAATTTACTTTACAGGAGCATGAATGCTGGATTGACTTCGAGAAGCAAGTGCGATAGGGGAGGTGGTCTAGCAAGGCGCTAAAGATTAGGTCCCGCCAGAGTATCATCAATAGCGCCTTCCCTCCCATGACTAAGAGTCCACAACCAAATTCAATATCTCTTTCGTACATTTCAATTCGTTTCCCTTCAATCTCCTTCGATTTCACACACTCAACATGACTTCTCAACCACCACCAAACTCGCCTCTCAAACGGCGCCTCGTGTACACCTTCGACAGGTACAAGAAGACATCTTCACCTGGGGACTGGCTCAGAGAATCAAAAGAGGAGCTTCAGTTCCTCTTGACACGACGGGACGAACAACCCCGCCACAAGGTCCTATCTTCAAATCATGGAGAATGAGTTCCGCATTTTAATCATGAATCAGACTATCGACGAGAGAGACTGGTGGTATCATTGCCATGTTCTGAGAAGGCACGACCTTATGAGAATGCAGCATACGCTCTAGGACGAGATCGACGAGCATTTGAGTCTAGAATCCTAGACATCGAGCGCGAACGGACCAGGGCCGAGATGAGGGCGGGTTTGGACGAGACTCTGAAGATGTATTTTTACGATATATCCACTGTCTCGGGCAAGGTTCCGCATGAGCTCTCTGAGAGGCCAACTTTTTATGTATTGGTCGGGGAAGTGAGAAGACATAAGATGGGCGACGAAGTCTAATTGAGGAGAGCGAACTTTCCGCATTGGATATTCGCGCTCAAGCGCCAAGGTCCTGCTAGGCAATACCGCACTTGCTCCTTCCTTCACTTGAGTGGCTTCCCAGTCCAAATCCAAATTACTATCTTTTCACGCAGACTTTCGTCCTACTTGAACTGTCAGGCCTTTTTGATTGGCACCAAAGTTCATTTGCTAAAACGTCCAGATTCACCATGGCTTCTTGTATACCTGGCATCCCGGCATCCATACCCGCACCGCCCTCGTCTCCCCTCGTGAGAAGATTCAAATACACCGAGTCCGTGAAATCCGAGTCCGATTTCGAAAATTCCAAAGCAGAGCTCGAGTTTCTAATGATTCGACCCACAATAACGCCATCTGCCAAACTCCATCTTCTATTCCTTCACTCATACTTCGAATCGCGCCTCAGATGGTGGGACAACAACAAACGGTGCCCTTGACCAGCATGGAGCGAAAAGAAAAAGAGGGATGTTATGAAGGCTGAGGGAGCATTGGCAATGCAGCTGACGCAGGATCATCAGCTCCAAGCACTCACGATGACCTTTCGGAAGCTCACTTTGAATAACATTCGACTGCGTTACCAGAAGCACCACCATCAAGGACTTACACAACCTTCAGGAGATTCCAACAACTATTTTGCACGAAATCGCTCCGACAATACGAAATTACCCTATAAGGTGGGTTGGAATGCAGTTTGGGAGAATATCAAGGTGGATGTTCAAGAGCTTGAGAAATGGGAGACCGATTGGTGGTGGCGGCTTTTCCGCGATGAACCCCAGACTCCGTGGCTGGAATATTGGAGAGACCTTGCCAGAAGTATATGGTTCTGTTTGGAGGAAGTAATCTCACAGATCAAGTACAGAGAGAACGAAACTTCAAAGACCAGCAACTTGGAGTCGCTTCGCAGAGAGGGCAACATGATTGCTGTTGCGCGGATTCTGGCACAGGATAGGAAGGCTTTGAGGAGAGGCGTTGTGGATATCGAGACGGAGCAGACACGGAATGAGATGTTGGATGCTTTGGAGGACTACGAAAAGAGGTATTTCGTCTACATTGATATTGAAGAGGGGCGGGGAAGATATTCTGGAATGGTGGAGTACGAGTTGACACCCGAGGAGAGGCAGAGAATTGACAAAATCCATACTGTTCGGGAGCAGGCCTTTGAATTCTCTGAGCCTCTTCCATTGGTGCAACTTGGGAGCTTGGTGGACGACGAGACTCTCATTATAGAGGACGGCAGCAGGTATTCTCAAAGTCAAATAGTCGCACAAGAGAAAGGCCCAAGAATGCTGGCACTGGAGCAATTTTGAGAAGTCCCCAGGGTTTTTCTGGCGCTTTAGAAGATTGTGGGTCTTGGGATGGAAAGGTGGGCTGCAAAGATACTAGGTGATAGAAACTTCCTTAATTTTACTTAACAATCATTTTGGAACCTTAACTAGATTGTATTGTAGCTCTTCTTCACAAAACCGAGTCATTTTGTCTACATCGCATTCCAACTTTTTAGAATCATTCAGCAGCTTCCACTGAAACGACTTGCTTCCGCAGCACCCTCAGCCTAGCTTTCAGGCCTTTCAATGATTCCGACGAGTGTATGAAATCCCTTCCTACTTCTAAAGCTTTCCGCTCCTCGCCACTCAACGTCTCTAATTGTGCTATGTTCTCTGCTTTAGCAATAATCCTTACAAACTCACTTGGTAACATTTCGCGTTCTCGACATATAATCAACTCCTCTGCCCTCAACTGCTTCACGTCACCTTCACCACGTATTCTCCTCCACAATATCAACAAGAAGCCTTTCTGATGGTGCGGCTTCCTCTTTTTCTTCTCCTTATTCTCCACTTGATCACAGAGTACACTCGCTTCTGCATGCAACTCCATGAGAAACTTCGTAAAAGCCTTCAACACTTTCTTTTCAGACTTCTTATCAAGTTCAAAATCACCCATGAAGCAGAACTTGCACACAGCTTCACGTATCTGATGTCGTGTTATCATGACTTGCGCGATTTCCCTTGCAATATCTTTGAACGGGATTTTGGGCTCTCGAACAACAACAATGCTGGAGGTCTCTGGACGCTTGGTGTAAGTTGCTACCCGCAGATACTTCCATCGTGATTCCAGTAGTCGACCTTCTATTTCCGTGAGAATTGTCCACGGTACGTTGAAGCTGAAGCTTTCTCGGTTTAGGTTGCGACCTAGATATTTGTGATCTCGGTGATATGTTATAGCGAGATCAAGAGCCTGGGAGAGCGAAGCTTCGTATTCGTCTTCCATCAGTTCGTGAGGTCGTGAGGTCGTGGCGTTCCGGGGACTGATAGGGCTGAGGGACTCGAGTGACAGTTTGACACTTGTTGGAAGAATTCTAACTTCTTTAGATTGTAGGGTAAATTGGTCAAGTTGAGTATTACTTGCCAGCTTGGTGAGGACACGAGGTTGTAATTAAAACTGATGTCGTGAATTCGTTGGAGTATCATGGAAGAAGCAACGAGAATGTCTCACTCGGTCTCACTTGTACCACCAGGTGCAGCCTTGATCACGTCCTGGTGCAGCCTTCTCGTTCAAGAAGGCAATTATCTCGTGACTTGGTGCTTCTTCGTGCAACCGATGGCTTCCCCACAGTAGGGGAGAACGTGCATGTCAAGCGATAGAATTCTTCAGGCTGTCATCGCTATATTTTAGGGATTCGTAGTCATGTTTCAGGGCAATCTCGCTTGGTTTTTCAGGCTAGTGCCACTGAAATACAGCGCCTTCACGCTACAACAAATCTATCAGACGCACGGCGAGAGAGCACTCTCAATGCCTATCAATATCCTCTGCAAAGATAAATGGTTTCCTCAACTCTCTCAGCTTGCCTTTGAAAATCCTCATCGCCTCAGAATCATGAATGAAATCCCTCTTTGGCACCCGCACTTCCAAATTTCCACTCCGAAAATCCCGAGGAAACTTATGCGCCCAGATCGGAGCCCAATAATCTGCCTCCGAAATCTTCTCTACAAACTCCAACGGTGTGTTTACATTATCCATACAACTCAGTCGTACCTTTTCTCTCATCGCTTGCACACTTTCGAACTCAACGACTTCCAGTGTCTCCAGATCCAAGATCGCACCTTCTTTTCCCAAATATCCTATGTTGGAGGAATTTTGACGCTCCGCAGTCTCTTTCGCCAGCCATTCAGTGTGCGGCGTTCTTATTTCTTGAGGCAGGATGCCATCAAGCAAGATCCGAGCATCGACATGCAGATTCACCAAATATTCAGCGAATAATTTCAGAACATGTTCCTTCAGAAACGCCTCTCCATCTTCATCCTCTCTCACATAGCAAAACTCCAAAATAGCAGTCGAAATCATCGACTGCTGAAGGAGAATGATTTCCGCAAGTTCTTCAGCAATACCTTCAAATCCAGACGCCTTCTCTTTGAAAACCGACCAAAATTCCCGTTTCACATGCCCATACACCCTCCCATTCGCAGCGTCCCACGGTATCTTTCCAGCTCGCATAAGATCAAGCAACGTGATACCGCTCCAAGGGTCGAGGAAGTTGGGAGCACTGGAGTCGATATGGTTTATAGTGTCTTGATCTGAGCCACTTGCCCACTGAGCACTGGCTGACTTTGGATTATCTCGGCGATGGGTGATTGCGAGGTCGAGGGTTTTCGAGAGCTCAGCATCATGGTCGACTAGGTCGCGGCGTTGGTAAGGCTGTGGTGGTTAGTGTGAGGTGGCAACAGAGTTGAGTGAGTGAAGGCTAACTATGTTGTCGGGCCCAGTGGGCTTCCACGCTGGCTCGTACAGCCTGGATTCTACCGACATTCTAACTGTTTTAGAAACGTTGACGGATCTTGATGAAAGAGGCAGGAATCGAGTCGAAGAATGAATAGCAGTGTCTCAGGTGCACAGCCTCATTATGATTGAGATGTAGGCCAGCCTCGGTGTGGCTTGATCCAGCCATTGGCAGAAACATCAATTGATAGCCTCAGCAAAAATCAATGGCTTTCGCAACGCTCTTAGTATATCTTTTAAGAATTCCAAAGTTTCGGAGGAAGGGATAAAATCCTTCCTCTTGCCTTGGAGGAATGGAATGGAATGGAATAAATTTTAAGTCCGGGTCTGCCGTTAGGCCATAGGACTGTCGGAGTCATCTCTAGCTGTCCCCTATAGTGTACACGGCTATATACACTTGCTATTCTGAGCAAATAAAACTAACTAAGGAAAGAGTGCCTTGTCTTAATAAGCTATGCCCTTTGAGTATAGATAAATTTCCCGACCTCGACTAGAGTCTCTCCTTCTTACCTCAGCCTTTTGAGCCTGCCCTTGCTGACCAGGCGAGAGATCGAAAGGGCTTGTAGTAATCACTTAGTGCCGGGATTCTAGTCTGCTATCGGCGCCGGACCCACCCGGGCTTACCCAATAGATTTACAGTCGGTCCAACGCATTGCATAGTAGCCTCTACTCCACCTCTCAATCCCTCCCTTTCTAGCTCTAAAGCTGTCTTTGTATTGGCCCTTTATCCAATCCTTTAGTGAGTATCTCAATTGATTGGATGAAAGCCTTCTTTCTCTCTAACGTGTCCCTAGATCTCTACTTTCCTTTTTTCCTATAGGCGCCCAGTCCTGGTAGTGTGGCAGGCACTTTAATCGATTCGCTGGGAGCTTCTGCTCCAAAGTCCAGTCTCTCTTCTTGTGACTCACGTCTTTTTTCTCGCCTGAGGCCTTCTATTCTCAGGGTCTATACTGCCCCCCTCTCCTCTGCTCTCTTTCAGCTGAGCGTGTGCCTTTTTTGTCGAGTCGTTGTCGAGATGTGTGATTGTCGTAATGAAGTCGGCAAACTAATAAACCTCGAGAGTACTTTCTCGAGAGTGAGAGTGGATTTGAGAGCAGAGGTATTGAGTTTCTCTTTGGCCTAGAGTAAGACAATACTAGGTGACACATAGAGAGCTTTTCTCTAGGGGACCAACTTGAGTACTAAGTCTTGCATGGAGCACTTTTCTTGTCCCGCCTTAGAAGAGAGAGTTTTCATGTCGATTTAGGCTCTAGTGAGCCTGCGCCGGCGACGCAGTCGTCGGTTTGTTATCTGTGAACCTTCCCTCTAGTCTGCAAGTAGTCCGGGATATAAAACAATTACTTCGCTATTAGTTCTTCGACGTGAACCGTTAAAAACGCAGATTTCAAAATTTTTGGAATATTGTGTAGGAAGGTTTGCTCTTGCCCTGGAGGTCCGGTCCTAAACCCGTCCCATCCTCCCTTGATTTCTGCCTATCCGCTTCCGCCCAATAATTCTCAGCCCTCGAGATCTTTCTCACAAACTTAATCGGGACAATGGATTTATAAAGACATTTTTCTCGAGCCCGTGCCCTCAAAGCAGCTTGAGCACTCGTCGCATCTCCCAAAAACATCCACTTTCATACGAAAAAGCACCACCTTCCTGTAGAGCGTCACCAACTTTCTCTAGGCCCCGTTCCGTTAACGCTGGGCTTCCTCAAAATCAGTCTACCCGAGGAGAAGGTAAGCATCGCCGTACAAATCTAAGAGATACAACGCAAACACTTTCAATGCCTCCTTTCGAAGGACTCATTCTCACCCTCAGCAAAGCCGAAATCTAGTATCGTAGTTCGAATACGTTTTTGCAACAACATCAGCTTCGCAAGATCCTGGGTAAGTTCCGTAGAGGTAAACACCCAGTACCCCTTCCGAAGCGCGTCCGGTGTTGCTTGTGAGTACGCGTTTCGGCCATAGCCACGAGGCAATTTTGAATTTAATTCACTGAATAAATAAACTTCCCGAAAGGTGATTCCTGACCAGGAGTCGAGGAGTTCCTCTGGGGACAACTTCATGTTGTGACGGAGGCGACCATTGTCTCGGGCGTAGGTTACGGCACAGTCGAGTGCTGAAGAGAGCTCCGCGTCATGTTCGACGAGATCATGGCGTTCGTCAGGCTGAGCCTAGATGCGTAACAATAACCCTTAACTTAGAGGTTGAAGTTGTAAGTAGACTTACCACGCTGTCGGACTCGCTAGAGCATTTTGATTCCACGAACATTACTCTTTCCCTTACTTGAATCGTAGTCAGCAATAGTGAAAAATTTCGAAGTGAAGACCACGAGGATGTCTCAGATGTACAGCCCATTCCACAGAATGCCACAGCGCTAATCACTAAAGTAAGGCGGAAATACTTCATCCAACCCCGTTCTTCAATTACCATCAAATAGCTTCTACAGAAATTATCGGCTTTCTCAAAGCTCTCAGCCTGTCTTTGAACACCTTCAACGCATTCGAAGAAAGAATAAAATCCTTCCCCTTGAGTTCAGCCCAAGCCTCCCTCTTTTGCACATTCATTTCCAATAGTCCGAATCGCAATCCGGATTCAGCTCTCGATATTTGATTAATGAACTCATAAGGGTCGATTTTCTGCCATGGCTTTATCGCACTCACCCACGACCCTCTTCTTGGCAGTCGTTGCTCCTTTCCGATTCCAATGAGCTGCTTGAGCCTTCCTCTAAGCCCAGCTCGCAGTTTCTCTGTCACGTAATCCCCCAAGTCACTGAGTATGATACAAGCCTCTTCGTACAGATCCAGGAGATAACTCGTATAGAGTTTCGAGATTCTGTCCTCGAAATATTCCCACTGCCTCCCCCTCCTCTGTGACTCGGAATTCACGAGGCAGAAATTCGAGATCGCTATACGAAGCTGTTCTTCCTCTAATATATATCTTGTGAGGCCTTTTGCAATGCACTTCCAAGCGTACGTGGGACTATGCTTGATGAATGGCACAAGAATAAAATTGCGTTTGTCGTAAGCGCGCTTTGTAGCTAGTCTATCAATGTCGCTCATGGAGATGCCGCTCCAGGAATCGGTGTATCTTGGATATACTCGACAACTTGCAAGCAAGTGCTTTGGGAGTTTGAGGGGTATGCTCTTTCGATGATAGGTTATTGCAAGATCGAGCGCTGAGGACAGTCTTGCATCTTCGTCGTAAGGCTGGAGGTTAGGCTGGAGACTTGAGTTAGGATCGAATATTGATACGCTGTTAGGAGGGGTACTTGCTTCGGTTCTTATGTTTAAGACAGATGTGCCATGGCTAATTGGAGTTGACATATTTAAATCGAGTTTAATCGAGTCGATTTTGGGAGTGCTGGATTAACTTTGAGAAATAGTGGAGGAGCAGCCTGAAATTTCCTTGCATTCGTGGTCTCACGTGCCCAGCCTTGCGTATGCCCAGTGCATCGACGCCACATCACCAATCACCAGTACAAGGCAAAAAGACCGACGTCTGGTGATACAAAGAATTCCATTGATACTTTTTGCTCCCCAAACGCCTTTAGAAAACCTCCGAGGTGCAATCTCGGCTCAGTCTTTATCCTGATCTATCCTACTGCTCTTTCTAGTATATCCTGATCCTCTATCAGCAAGGTTTCAAGTGCGCTCTCTATCCTATAAACGCTCTATCCTGATGTATGATCTGTCTCATTCGGTCCTCCTGCCCATTCCCAGACCTTCTTGTCGGGAAGGTTCTCGATTGTGGCCTAGGTGCCAAATAAATCCGCATGCAAAGCAATGCTGAACTGCAGAACGACGATGGTATACATGTGTAAGCAATCTCTCTCATCGGGCCGTTTCTATCTGTGGTCTGTGATTCGAATCAATGGTGGGTATTCGTATTTCGGAAAATCGTGGTCGTGGTCCTTGTCGTAGTAGAGGACTCAATTGACCTGGAGATGGAAATACTCCGACTTCTTACAAGCTTCAACTATCTCAGCGGGAATCTCATGATCTTTTTCGCTAGCCACGATCTGGCATTGCTGTCGTGCCAATGTATGCTCGAGAGTATAGCAAAGCAATTCAGCAATCTCCTCGTCCTCTCCGAGTCGGCCTAGCAAGTTCAGCTTCGTGAGAACTGGTGGCAAGCCAACGGAGTGGAGACGAGGATGACCTGATCCAATGAGCTGATAGTCGCGGAGTGTGAGCGATTTCAGTACTTGAAATTCTCGTAGTCGGAGCGCATGCCGAGCAATCAAGGTTGGAAAATCGATGGTGATGTCTTCGAGGGTTTGGCAGGCGGAGCTAAGAGCTGAAATGTAGTCTCCGATATCAAGAGGACTCTCTTCTAGCTCAGGCGAAGGTTCAGCGACTTGCGTGATTGAAATTTTCTGCAGGGCTTCTGGGTGGAGAAGAATGTCGGACAGGGCATCGTCGTTGATGTCACATTCCAGGAGATGCAATTCTTTCAGGCCGGTATTCTCAGGCTTCTCGAGACTGTCGAATCCACGGGTGTCCAGCTTCGCCCGTCGGATGGTGAGTATTTCGAGGGTTGGATGGCTGAAAATATGGATATTCTCTTGAAGATCCCAATAGCCACCATCTTCGCGCTGATAGAACAATGAGCCTGGCGTATTTGTTAGCATTCCTTCCGAAATGACTTTGATATCACGTGAGGCGCAACTTACAAGTCTTCAGACAGGCCAGGTCAAAGGGTCCATTGAAGAGATTTCCAATCCCATGAGCGAGCTTTTCAGGCACCGACACCTCCAAGTTCTCTAGATTTGACATGGTCGAGATCGTGTGCGAGAAGTGATCGAATTTGAGGCGCTTGTCAACAGGGCTTTCCGGAAGGGCCATGACCTCTGACAGCTCTTCGCTGGGATACTCCAGTCGCACCTCCTGAATCAGGGAGCCGCGTCGCGGGCGTCGAGCCAGCGACTCTGAGAAAGATACATGATGTCGAGGGTGATCGAAAGCAACAGATTTGTGCAAGATAGGGTCAGCAAGGCGATTCAGCTTCTTGCTGACAAGACAGACAGAGAAGAGGTCGCGCGCAGAGAGAGCTCCAAGGATTTGTTCGATGAGTTCATCTGGTAAGTTGCCGAGCGCAGGCAACTTGTCGATGCTCATTGTGGAGGTCTGCGGGGATGGCGGGGTGATATTGGAGTTATTCTTGTTTTGGAGATTTCATGGGGCGATGCGCTGGGAATTTATTCCAGTCCGCGCCACGTGAAACCGATGTCCTCGCCACACTAGGCACCTGAGGCAGCAGACCAAAGGTCGAATGCACGTGATGCTTATTATGATTTTGTCTACCAGCGAATGTGTTGGATGGCACCAAGTTATTGAGTCTTATCTAGTACATGGAGAGTACTTGTATTGAACTTGGTGACGTCGAACAAAGGAAGAATGTTCTTTCAAGTCTTTTGACGAAACTGCGAACACCTTCGGCTCGCAGAAAGGGGCAACCCGGGGAACAGCAGGTATGATGGTTTACTTCTTCTTTTGATTAAAAATGTATATCTGGGAGCGATAAGATTGCTCAGACAGAATCGGTAGCCTTTAAGTAATGAATAACTACTCATATTTGCAATGACGTAGTCATGCGGACGCATTGTTTGCTGCTCTTGGAGTCTACAGGCATCGTTCGCTAAATCCTAGTGATTTGCTCAGCACTTCCAAGCCTCTACTCGCTGAATTTATAGGCCCTCTACTGAACTTTTAGAGTAGCACTCCCTCCTACAACTACCTCTGTTAAAAGGAGGGGTTCACCATTAAGTACTTGTGATACATTTATCAATGTAGATTTAGAGAAGCCACATTACGTATCTTTCATTCTCTATGTACTTGTATCTTGTAGAGAACTCAAAATCTGCGTTGTCATGCAAGCCAAGCACGTGTGCAGGCTGCAGGGCCTTGCAAGGCTGTGTACAACTATGAGACATTTTCCTGCTTTCTCATCACAAGGTAACGAATTGTACGAGCAATTCTAGACTCATCTCCCTTGAATCCTCTGAATATCTTTTCATCCGTATTCAGCATCCACTTTAATGGCTTCCTCAAGCAGGAGCGACCAGAACAGCCAAGCGTCACGAGACAGCCTCAAGGAGGCAACTCAGGCAAGAACGTCCCACCACAGCCTCACCCACACAAACTAACATAACCAGTACATACCCTTTCACATCCAAGAACAAAGTCGTGTAAAACTCGCTTTCGACACAGCAATAACGCACATCCTCGATCTGGGAATTTCAGGTTACGAACCACCTCTCGTTCCTCCCACCACCTCACAAGCACCATGGCCGCAGGAAGCGCTGAAAAACAGGCTCGAAATGACTTCATTCCGAGTCTGGACCGTAGTTCGAGACATCGCCGGCCTTATACATCGTCATCCCATCATCCGCCCCGCTATTCTTGAATTCGTTGGGATTTCTGATGCTGAGTATCGGAAGAGTGATGGACATTTACTTTTTTATAAATTTGTTTATAGTTTGTATTCCGAAGCTAGGATATTGATGGATGCATTTGAAAAAGCAGAAACATGGAGAAGGGAGAAAAAGATGAGATGGTGGTTAAAGCTGTCTGGTAGCAACCTTTTAAAGGATCCGAGATCGGAGAAAAAGGAGTTAGAGGTTATGAAGGAGTTTGAGAAGGATCATAGCTCTATTACGAGAGTTGATTTTATGGCCCCTATAAGACAAGCTGAGGTAATGGGTAGGAGAGAGGGATGGAATAAATGGGGTTGGTGGGGCGAGGATTGGGAGGCGAGGAGATGGCTGAAGGGCTTTCCAGGATCTTCGAATGCGGTAAAGGAGTTGAAGGCTGACTTGAAGAAGTTGAAGCCGGAGAAGACGATCATCTATCCGGAAGCTTTGGAGTGTTGATAGTATAAAACACGAAAGTCGGTTGAAGGGCAGTTTTGAGGCAGGCTAGTGAACTTCTCCCTTGCCACGCGAAAATCCAAAATTTTCGAGGTTGAGTTGGCCTTCATTGATCAAAGAACTAACTTTTGAGAAGACCTTAACTCAATCGAGTTCTCTTGACAAAAGGGCGCGCTCTACAGAGATTTATAATCTGCGGCAGACCTACTTCACGTGACCATTTCCTCAGTTACTTGAAACCTCGAAGTCCCGAGAGGACAAAGACTTCTATTTATGCATGTCAGTAAGCAAGTCATGTCTCTTTCTACTACTCGGCAAGTCTACCGCCGGGGTGCCTCCAAATCAAATACTCTCGGGCCCCTAACCGAGCCCATCGGCCTCCTAAAACCAACCAAGATCGTCATTCGCAACTACGCTATCTCTGGCTCCTTAACTACCGCGACATCAACATTCTCTCCAACACCAACCCATAGCCCGTCCATCCCACCGGAATACCCCGCTCCGACGCCTCCGGGTCTATCATCGCTCTCGGTTCCCATGCCACCAAATTCCAGCGCGGCGACCGCGTGAGTCTGATTTTCGACCCGAAAAGCATCTTTGGCACGGGACAAGAGAACGAGTGGTTAGAAGGAGAAGTAGATGGTGTTTTGGCTGACTTTTTGGTTGTCGGTGAGGGGAAGGTGATGAGGATTTCGGATCATTTAGGGTGGGAGGAGGCGAGTTGTTTGGTTTGTGCCGGGGTTGCTGCTTGGAGTGGACTGGCAATCCGTGAGGAGGACGGTTTCGATCCAAGATGCGTTTGTCAAACATTTAAAATGAGGAGAGTAAAGAGCTGGTGAGTGTTGGAACTAGCGGAGTGAGCTTGATGGCTTTTGAAGTTAGCATTTATTACTCGTTATAAAGTGATCGTTACTTCTAGCTCAGATGAGAAGCTTGAGAAAGTTCAGAAGATTGCTGGAGGAAAGAGGTCTTGACCATCAATTATAGTACGACCCTTGGTTGGGAGCTTAAAGTGCTGAAGTTGAATAGTGGGATAGGTGTTGATATTGTCCTCCAGAATGGCGGGGTATCTTCTTTGATGAAGAGTGTTGCTGCGACTGCTACGGAAGGAATCATCAGCAAAATTGGGTATCTTGGAAAGCAAGATCCGAAGGACTTGCTGGGTCTTGTCTCAGCTTTGATCAGAAAAGCTATCAATCTTCGGCATGAAATGCACATTTGTTCATCAAAACATACTAATGGGTCCCTAGAGGAATCAACGTTGGTTCTAGGTTAGACTTCAAAGCTCTCAATCGAGTGGTAGAAGCCAATGAAATGCACTTTGAAGACATCATCGACAGGAAATTTCCGTTCAGGGAGGCGGAAGAGGTATTCAAATATTCGAAAACGCAGACACACATCGGGAAGGTCGTCATTGAGTTTGAAGAGTAGAAGACTGCCCGTCAACCAGTGGAGAAAGAGCAGAGAATGCGCGAGGCGGAATTCTGGTCCTGCAACAAGGACTTCCTATAAACTTACTAAAACCTGACATAATAAAAAGATGTCGTGTACTTCCCAGAGTCCTTTGAATGATTTAGTCGCCCGTTAGCTAGCCGAGTCTGCCTTGTCAGCACTGCGCAGGACTTGCCTCGGTCTGTGAGTCCTTCACCAGGCATCCAACACGAGGCTGTGCCAAAACAGAACATCAAAAGCACCCGATTTCCAGCCTTGTATCCTTCACGTCTGTACAAGCGTTCGAAATAACTCATTTCAGTTTCGGAGAGAAAATCTTCACAAGCTCATAAAATTCGAAGTGATCGCTTAAGCATGGCAGCCGAACGTGGAGCAAAACGCCAGTCGGCCTCAACAATGACAGAGGTACACACCCCAACAGGTTCTAAAATATACAGAAACTAACAATTCCAGCAGTCAATATACGCAAAACCGCACCAGAGCATCGAACTCACAGAAACCCACAAAGAAAACGAAAAGTTCGCCTCAGCTCTCCTCTCACGCACCATCCGAGTCGGAGGCCCCCAATCAGGCCTAGTCTCATGGCCACCCATCACCATCCAAGAATCAGATTCTCAAATGAAAGGCATTTTCCACTATGTTGCAGAATCAGTAGCTGATCTCTTACTACAAGATTTGGAAACAAGGAGAGCCGTTGAGGTGCTGATTGGGAACACCAATTCCGACTATTTCGACCGCGTTGTCCCTCCAGTTTTCACGACATTCATTGAGAATCTTGTTTTGGAGGCGAATGGATTACTTGAAACTGCTCGGAAATTAGGGGGCTTGAGAGGAAAAAGTCATAGCATCTTCGGCAGAATTCGGTATTCGAAGGAGGAAAGGGAGCAGATGAGTGAGCTTTCGAGGTTCAAGGCACAAAGGAGAAGTGTTGGAGAGTTGTTAGGGATGATTTGGCAGCATCGAGCACCTGTATGGGATTTTCCAAAGAAAGATAGCGAGGGAAGGAATTACTGGGCGAGTAATGTTGAGTTCGTGAGGGGGTCCAAGACGATACAGGCGTTGAAGGTTGACTTGAGGGGGTTGAGGAAGTCGTTCGTAGATATTGAAGCCGTTCGAGATTGATGTGAGCGGGCCATAGAGGGACGACGGACTGGGCCTCTCCTACAGATCTGTTCGAGACTGCCTTGAGATGTAGGGTTTTCTTTCCATATAAAGATACCAGATTAATTCGCGTTTCTCAGCGATTGAATAATCTTGTTCAGCACTGAACGGAAGAAGAGTCTTGTCCCATCAATTTTCTTCATCCGCGCCCTATTTCGCTGGAACTTCGTCCTATGTTGCATTCTTCGCCACCTGTTAACTTTCATCCTCAACCTTCCCCGCGATGAGATCATCAAATACACCTCAAAGGCTCATTTTCGTAAGCATCGGAACTGGAATCTCATCATATATATGAAAACTCAATATCAATCAAGTCTACCATCACAATAAACCCCCTTACGTTCTCATCTATCCTCAGCGCCTTCAGCAGACTTTCATCAATCTCCTTTCCAAGATAAAGTATCCTCTCTGGATATATAGAGACAGGCGTAGAATTGGAAATTTGAGGATAGATATATCGTCCATGTTTATTGAGAAGTGTGGCAGCGTGTTCCACCAGAGAATAACTGGAGTTGCGGACTTTGAGTCCTTGGGAGAAAGACAATCGAGTTCTCAAAGAAGGGGATTTTGGTGACAATTGCAGAGCTCGAAAAACTCAATCTTGTTATAGATTGAGCGAGGATAGAGTATGCTAGATGGTGTTCCTGGCTGGACGGGGTGCCTCTGTTTCTGATGCTGATTTATTGGTCCTAGGGAACGAGCAACACGCTGAATTGGACACCGCCGCAACACAATCCAGCAACGCAACTCGCGCAGTGATGAGGCAGTGCAGAGCGGCAGCTTCTTCCAGAGGAACATTTGCTCGAAATCTAGGATGTCAGCCCTTTCTTCCTTATACTGAACTTGCGGCGTTATGGACAACCCTTGGCAGTCTGAAAAATAGATGAGAAACCCTTGTACGAATCGTATTGTTATCCGCATCATACATGCTTTCATCGAGTTGAAATGCTCATGTAGGTGCTGGGCTTCGAACTCGAGGTTGACTTGGTGGAAGACGTCATGCTAAAGGTCACCTCGGACGTAGATGTAGCCTTGCTCGAGATCTTTGTCGCTATCTTCGAAGTCGACATACTACTCGTCGTCGCCTTCGACTTTCTCGTATCCTTACATTAATGTACTTGTTCCCGCACGAGATCTGCTCGTACTAGTACTCAAACTCGTAGTCTTCGTCGTCTCAAAATCGTAAAAATCCTCCACAGTCAACAAACTCGAATAATTAAGCCAATACTTCAACCCCGCCAAATTTCCATAGCAATTACAATTCTAATTCTAATCTGTGATCAAATATCGCCCTCCCAGACTTTTGCAAGTCCCGATGCAGCCACCTATTACTCCCCGATTCTGTGTAGCGCTAGGAGCGTTGACTCCTCCCCCCAGAAAAAGTCAATCCACTTCGCATTTGGACTTGTTTTCGTCGCTGGCGCAGCGGACGTGGAAACAGCCGATGCTCCAGCATTGACGAGTTGAGTTGGGTAGGTATCGAATGGCGACTATGAGACCTGTAGATAGGAGATCGTCGGCGCAGATGGTGCCGCATTCGGTATCCGAGGCAGTTGAAATGAGGCTGAGCATTTGGAGGTGAGTCAAATGGGGTTTGACGAGGTTGAGACGATAGTTATACGTACCGAAAAGATGATTTTGTCCGCTGCTGAATAGAGAGGCGGGGTCGATAGAAGAGCATGGCCAGATGAGGGGAACGGTGGTGGGATTTAGAGAGAGCGGAGTGAGGGTGCCGCCGCACCCTCCTGGGAGGGCTATTGTGAGACTAACAAGGAAGGTAAGGCCAAGGAGCCAAACGGAACTCATCATGCTGACGCCCAAACGAAAAAGACAAGATGAGATGTTTCGTGGAAGTACCCCACTACTTCTTGTGTGAATGTACTGCCCTTGACAGACGGATAAATAGATTTTCGCTTAATATTTAAATACTCTCGTTCGCTTCATCAGCTGAAAGGAGACTGAGACTTAGTTTTTCGAGGTGAGTGTATTCGGAAACTGTGGCTGAATCCTTCACCCACCCGATTAGGTAAAGCAGTGACATTTCCAACATGTTTGAATTGGCTCGCGACAACATCAACCAATGAAGAAGCACAAACTCTTCAGCAAAAGACGCAAATATTGAAATGTGAAAATGAATCTGTTAGTAAGTCTGAAAACTAGGCGCCGCCAGGCACACTACACTACTTGGGCGAACTGGGCCTTGACGATGTACCGAAGGGGAGCGCAAGCGGAAGTAGAGAACTGCAATGATTCGCTGAAACTGTGCTACAAGGTTGAGTGCTCTACTTGGAGATGTTGTCAATAAAATGTCGACCCGAACAGAGCTACGAAATATGTTTCTCACCACAAACGCCGACAAAGTCGCAGTTCCAGAGCCAAATGTCATGAATTCTCTGCTTGAAAACTTTCCACCATTTAATAAACACAATGCCCCAAGGTAAACCTATCCTTCCCAACTCATAAAAGCCGCGGTCACATCGCCCACCAAGGTATATCATATCCGCCTACCCACCAAATAGAAAACGTAAGGCTATTCGCGTCTAGTGTAAGAAATGTCTTCGCATCGCATCGCATCCCATCAATAATGTCATAACGTCGTAACTCATAGTCCCGCAAACGCCAACACCGCCCGTCTCCAATCCTCATTCCCACTCAACGCCAATACCGTACCCATCTCCAATCATTCAGCAGCTCTTCCATAATGATAGTCAGGTTCACAGAAAAGAATGAAGCCTCAGTGAGGCAGCTGCGTGCATAATCATGCTACCGGTAGCTCGTTAGACTCCTTGGTGCCGCGTTGCAAGACCAAATAGAAATTGATCTCTACCTAATCAGTCATCCTCAAAATCATCCAGATCATCAACATTGACGACACTCGCGTTATCCTCAACACTACTAGTATGACCTCCAGCAAGCATGAGGCGAGTAGCTATGGGATCCGGTTTCATAGCAATGTACATTCCGGGGATAACGAGATAGCCAGGACCGAATTTCCCACAAATTGCCTTGATCAAGCAGAGTTGCCTGCCGGCGAAGTACCAGGGCATGACACTCTCACTTTTGTATGAAGCAAACAGAACTGAAGCTTTCAATTGTTCCCATTGAGAGAGTTCGGGCTCCACAAGGTCTTCACCGATGAGCAACTCGGTGACGGCATTCTCGGTGTGTGGTCGTATGTCTCGGAACTTCTCGTGGAAGACGACTACGTCTTGATCGAAAGTTGAATCTGCTCGGCGAGGGCGATCAGCGTATGATTTCTTGAATGCTTTGATATCCGTTTCCAAGGCCTCCAGCAAATTTTTCCACAAGCCGCTCCACTCCGTGTTCTTTTCACCTTTGTCGCGGACCCATCTCTGCCATCGAACTAAGTCCTCGTCGAACCAAGGTGCCTGATCAATCCCGGCCCAGAATTCTGCCAATGATTTGTTCATAGTCTCGACGGCGACCCACATGAGGTGCTCGATAATGTCAGTAGCACCACGTTGTGGCACCCAGGTAGGATCACTTTTGTGTGGGATCTGTTTGGGCGTGAATGTCATAACCGCTCTCTTGAAGTTAGTGAACTGATTGCGATCAAAGATGTAACCCTGTTTGTTTTGATCGACAAGATCACTGCACAGCTGGTTGAAATAGGTGCTTTCTCGAATGTCGGATCTTTGTTTCGTATAGCGAATTGTGTCCTTGAAAGCAGTAACTATCCCCAACATGCTCGGTTGCAAGTTGAATTCGAACGACTTTTTCAAAAAGACAGATGTCGGAGAAGGCTGCCCGTGAACAAGTTCTTTGTATTTGAGGGTGTCTCGTTTTAAAAGACCCTCGGCTACAAGGTCGGGTACTTGTGGGAGCTTTGCATTGAAGAAGTTGTTAACAATGCGAGGTTCGAAGCAAACCCAGGCAATGTCGCCGTCGTAGTCACCCCCCGACAGCTTTGAAGCGAGTGAAGGGTTGCCTATCGTCGAGAAAACGATGACATCCTTCAACCCCATCAACTCTTTTTTAACAACCGCTCGGACCTTTTGTATGTCGCTTGGAAAATGTGCAGGGTTTCTGGCCACTAAGACATCATCGTCGTTAAGCATAGCTCCAGAGAAGCCAGAAATGTCGTCCTTGAAGCTCGAAAAGTCAATGTACACTTCACCTGGTCCTAGAATTCCCCAGAAGTCGGGTACCATGTATGCGTACACACATTTTCCAACGGTGATATTCATCCGCTTGCCCAGTTCGTCGCATTTGCTCTTGAAGACGTCTCGTGTGAGCCCAATCATGAAGTTCAATTTCTTGGGCTGGAATCCTGAATCCAATAACACATTCAATCTCTCCTCAATTGCCACTGGAAGCCCGCCACGGAAAGGGACGTCGCCCGCTTTCACTCGCTCGGTGAGGTTTGATTTATTGTCCCTCACCCACTTTTTGAATGTGTATGGTTCATTGATCGCCTCTCGCATGTCAGAAAGTTGACGAGCTAAGCCTTCCCGCAGCAGGTCTGCGAGTGCATCCTTCATTTCCCTGCTACGATCGATGCCAGTCTCTTCGTCAACAGATCTTTCCATCAACAGTGGCACCAACTGTGTGTTGAGATCCGCAGACTTTAATGGCGTAGAATACTTCAATACCTCAAAGGTGCGATGACTGCGATCATCACTTTCACCATTTGGCTTGGTGCTTCTCGTCCATTTCTGTTGCGATGGGTAGACTTCAATCCACTTTTCATCACTCTTGTCGGTATGATCCACTAACCAGAACCCTTTTGCCTCACCAAGGCGGCCCTGGAATCCGCTCGGGATATTCGAAAGGCCAAGTTTCTTTGCAACTTCGAAAGCCAAGCTTCGGGAGATCTTAGCTGCCCCGTCATTCATCACCTCGCCATCGGGGTCGTCTCTTGGCCAGGTAATATTCTTTGGTTGAAACCGTATCTGAGACTGTTCTAGAACAAGAGTCTCCAAATTTCTAGATACAGCTACGAATCGTTAGCGAATGGTAATGACTAGATGGCCAGTGCCGTTCCTACCTAGAGACGTGCGGCTGAAGAGTTTGAGATAACTTTGGTGGACGTTTTTGCGAGTAGGCCTGATACGTTCTAGCAGGTGATTGACCGTCATAACTGCATGGCCATTTTTCGGATCAGGATTGGAGATCAGAGTAGGGTCATTGACAAATCCAATGCCATCAACTGCAAAGAAATATAGACGATGTCCAGAGCCTGGCCCATCATCACCAGCTTGGCGCCTCCGAGACTTCTTCTCTGTGGACTTGACGAAGAAAGGTTTCCAACTTCGACCTAAGAGAGGGTGCGCCGCATCTACAAGCCAGTCGCAAATCATGGCACGCCATCTCTCGTCCCTAATCTGCTTTCTGATTCGACTCACGGCGTCTGGAGCCTTGCTATCTGTGATTTGTGGAATGCAAATCTCCAAAAAGCGATCAGATCCGAATCGACGGTCCAGACGATGAGACTTTTCTAGCTTCAGCGGTTCAAGTCGAAATTTGAACAGAGGCTTCAGCGAAGATGACGATGTAAACGACAATGACCCGGCAAAAACAGGTATATGGGGTCCATACTCGCCGTCCATAGCATACTTCCAAATCTCTGCGCTACACCTTTCGGGGAATGGTTTATCCCTTAGCACCCTAAGACCCTTTAGGAATGTCCACAGATTATTGTAATTATGTAGGTCAGACGTGATTCGACCATCAAAATGCTCGAGGGGGACTTCGGCGTAAAGAAATATGCGTGTGATCTCGTACAGAACAAAGAAGGAAGTGTCCTTGTGAATACGGGGTAGCTGGGTGGCTACAAGAGTCAGTGATTTACAAGTAAGATGAGGCTTTTGTACTTACGAAAAATTTGTTTCAAAGACGCTTTCAATTGCTTCTCGGCAGGTGTTAGATCGTCGTCGTCAAGGCTGTAGTCGAGCAGACCCTGCGAAAGCTCTTCTGCGTCCGAAGTGTCTTCGCTAGGTATAACAGATGCTCCTCTGTCGATGCTTAAGTTTAGGAACTCCTCTTCTTGGCATTCAGCCATCCTTCGCTCAAAGCTAGAAGACGCACTAAACTCAGAAGAACTTAGATTATTGTCAGGCTGTCGAGTTGTGAATGCGGAAGACAAAGATTTTCGTGGTGGCAATTCGGGCTCATCATCGGGTACAGTTTCTTGAGTACTATTCGAAAAATAATTAGGTCCCTGTGAGAAAACGCTTGGTACCGTCGATGCAAAGCTTGTATCTGCACTTTTTGGACCACCTTCCCGTGCGAACGGTCTGCCACGGTTCAAGAACGGATCGGGAGGGGGCGGCCCCATAGTATTTGTTGATTTGGGGCGGGGAACATCGCTGCTGGCCTTGGCTTTCTTGACCGGAGTGTTATTGTGAGCTGAGTCATCTCGGGCTCGTTTGGACTCGGAAGAGGATGAGGAGGAATAGTTTAATGCCGGGTACGGTATCTGCCCGCTCGGTCCTTCCATGCTTGTTCCAAAGGAGAGACGGATGGGTGTATCGTTTATGTGTGTATCTTTGGCATGGAATCGCTTCGGCGTTTTCTGTTTTTTGATCGGCTCCCAGGCAGCGGATAGGCGTTGGTGAAGGCAGCCCAGGAGGTGTACACGCTCCTCGTCCGAAACTGGGCAAGGTCGATGTCTAGTCTTTTCAGGAACGGTCCCTCTTTCCTCTGGTTTGTTCACCCACCCTCTCCACTTAGCATAAGCTTCTTTCTCAAATTGCTCTGCAACGTCAAGTAGGGCCGACTTATCTTTCCAGCAGATCCCAATGATCATAGTTACACATTGCTGCTCCAGACTCAAATTTTCTCGTGAGCTTGGCGACTCTTGTTCGGCCGGGATCTTAAGGTCGAAGGTCCAGCGATAACACAGCGATTGTACAACAGATTTGATAGTATCCTTGATATCTTTGATTTTCTTCTCCCGAGAAAGGATAGCTTCCTCGACGGGAAATCCTGGTTCTGGTGCCATATGCGACATACACTAACAAGAGTGAGGGAAAGTGCAAAGCGTGTGCTTATGGTTGCGTATGGGATGAAGTAGCGTATGCGGTGTCCGGGTGAGCGAGAGCCAGATGTTAATATCGGGGCGGTGTTTGCTTATGGAGAAGCAACCTTAAGGCTGGGTGTCGTGTGTGGAGGAGGAGTATTGTCTTAGAAGCTTAACAGGCGTATGAGCAACCATGAGGCTGAGGAGGGCTCAATTGTATGCCATAGTGCTTGCAGAGCTGGCATGAATAATTGAAGGTCGTAAAGGATAGAATTGGAATCTGCGAAGGAGTGTCGGTGCCGATCGAGCCGGAAGAGGGGTTTCGAAGGGTTTGGAAGACGAGGCTGTGAGCAACAAATCACTAGTCAGCCCAAATCTACGAGCGAAGGTGACGGCCATTGGGACTTACCAACACCGCACAAACCAAAAGTGAAGCAGAACTCAACTAATGGAGCAAGAGCGAGGTCTCCCAACGGAGAGGGTCGCGAGTGAAGGTCGTTGGTGTTGCTGAAGAAGAGAAGAGGGCTGCGGGAAGACGCGTTTGGTCTCGTGGGTTCGGGCCATGCCGCAGCTAGTGACCCCCTAAAACTCGGCGCGTGGGGAAGTGATCATCACAGCACGTTTCTGCAGGTTTCACTGCATCGCGACTGCATTTCTTCAGCAAAGTTATTTAACGTAATCTTACATTCAATCAAGTGAAGGAGAGGGGCCATTAACCTTGAGAGTATGCTTGTTGTGTGCGGGCTTGAACGACTCGACTCCTCGAAGTAAGCGCTTTTGCTTGCTGTGGCGCATCTGCTTTGACAGGTGCAGATGTGAGGAGCCGAGCGAGTCGTCCAAGCCCACAGCTAGCTTTGGCTGTGTTTGCTTGCTGATCATGCCAGCATCTACCTTGTTCTTGATTGGGATTCTGCACACCATCTCGAAGAGAGGGCTGTGGTTGATCGAGGGGTTAGAGTTGGGAGTGGAAGTGGGGGCTAGGAGATGGCATGATGATGCTTCTTGCCCAGGAATGCGACGAAAATGTGCTCTATGTGATCAAGTTTGCTCTCAAGTGCGACGGTGAGATGGCCAGAGAGCGAGAGAGTTGAAAGTGAAGGTGTTATCGATACAGAACGTCATCTCAAAAGAAAAGTCCTTTTCAGCCTAGTCGCATATGCAAGAACCCGCTGTTCGCCGCTGTTGCCTTAACCAGAAAAGCCAACCCCGCTCTTTCCATTGGTTTGAAGTTTGAACACCTTTCACACATTTGATTGCAGTCCTTCGTGAATCTCATTCACGTGAATGATATCATTGCTCATGAATGACTTCAGATCCATATTGAACTGGGGAGATACTCACACCATTCTCCCCAATCAGGAAAGAGTTATCAATTCCTTGAATTGCACGTACAGGAAATCCTCATTTCATCAGGCATGAGCTTTTAAGCCCTTCATCAAATATCCTGCTTCGAGAATGTGTTTTTGGAACAATATTGGGAAAGTGATTCCACAATCTCATAAGGAGTATCCTACGTTTCTTATCAGGAAGATTGGTGATTCCACGTAGGCCTAGTCGGTCTTGCTTTATCTCGGCATTTTGATACGTGTAACCTTCGCATTGCCTCCTCTTTCCTCCCCTCACCTGTAATTCCGCTTTTCTTCTCAATTTTCACGAAATTACTTTTGACCCCTTCAGCTGTCACGTGCTATGCTGCCCTCATATCATCCCACCGCTGGAACATCGACCCGAAGCCATCCCACGCACCTCTCCTCATTTCCCCCTCATATATTTCTCGGCTTATCTCACGTCACAATACTCTATCTCACAATCTCAGCATTCACCCATTAGTGGATCTCATTCGCTCGCCTCCTCTCGGCAAAGCATCACCCCTCTCGGCTCTTCCCCGCAATAACCATTTCCCCATCCTTCACCTGTCCACAATTAGACCTTCAGGCTACACAACCCTCCGTGCCTGCATATGACCTGCATATATCCACGATGCGCGTCAATCAAATTCACGTCTTCAGCGGGTCGTCGGATCTTCTGCGGCATTGGAATACTTAGTGGAGCTTACTTTGAGATTTAGTTCGGGTCAATATGAACCCAAAGCTGGGGATGTCGGGGAAGGAAAAGTTTTGCCCCGTAATGAGCTTCCGCGGCTGGGGGGTTGAGCTTCAGAGCTTTGGAAGTATATACTCGTTCCTGCGACTGTAAGTGAGTTTCGTGTGTGTTTTCTACTGCGGTCAAAATGTTGTCAAGTCTTGCTCTCCTACCCATTGCGGCTGGCATTGCCAGTGCAATTAATCTCACAGTTGCCAGCTCCGGCGGAAACACCACTTCACCCGTCATGTACGGATTGATGTTCGAAGACATCAGTCATTCGGGAGATGGTGGCATTTACGCTGAGTTGATTCAGAACCGAGCATTTCAAGGCAGCACCGAATATCCATCAGCACTCGAGCCATGGACCGCCATTGGTAACACGACGCTGACCCTGCAGAACACCTCTGTCCCTCTCTCGTCTGCTCTCCCAGTCTCGGTCAACGTCGCAGCAGCCTCAGAGACAACGAACGGAACAATTGGACTTTCGAACCCAGGATGGTGGGGTATAGACGTCAAACCACAGCCCTACACAGGTAGCTTCTGGGCCTTGGGATCCTACAATGGCCAATTCACAGTCAAACTCCAATCTGCCCTCACACAACAAATCTTCGCAAGTCTCTCTATCAATTCCGCTTGCCAGGCAGGAAAATGGGTCGAGCACAAATTCACACTCGAGCCGGAGATTGCTGCACCAAATGTCAACAATACCTTCACAATCGAGTTTGATTCTGGGCAAGGAGATATCAATTTCAATCTTATCAGTTTATTTCCACCTACGTACAAGGCCACACCGAATGGAAATCGACCAGACTTGATGTCCGCATTGAAGGGTCTCAATCCAAGTTTCTTGCGAATGCCAGGTGGGAATAACATGTGAGCCCCCTCTCCTCTCCAGGTACCACAAGCACTGACCTCTCCCAGCGAAGGAGATTCCTACCACTACCGCTGGGCATGGAATGAAACAATCGGGCCCCTCACATCCCGCCCAGGCCGTCCAGGAACATGGGGTTACGAAAACACAGACGGACTCGGCCTCATCGAATACTTCAACGTACCTCCCCCCTTTTCACTCCCTCCTCCCTCCTCCCTCATTCTCCCTTCCTCCCCTCTCTCTCTCTCTTGTCACTTCTCATATTATCTCCCAGCTAACCCTCCGCAGTGGTGTACAGACCTCGAAATGGAACCACTCCTCGCAGTGTGGTCCGGCATGTATCTCGGCACAAATGACGTCCTTTCCGCCGCCGCTCTCGCCCCCTACGTGAACGACACCCTCAACGAGCTTGAATTCATCCTCGGCGATGCCTCTACTCCCTACGGATCCCTCCGCGCTTCTTTGGGATATCCAAACCCATGGGAATTGAAATACGTTGAGATTGGCAACGAAGATAACCTCGGAGGTGGAGCTGGGAGTTATGCTTCTTACCGCTTCTCCATGTTTTTCAACGCAATCCACGCCAAATATCCAGACATCACCGTCATTTCCTCAACAGGAGATTTGACTGCGGTGGGAGATGGTTCAGCAACAGATTACCACATTTACACACTCCCGGATCACTTCGTCGCCAATTTCGACCTTTGGGATAATGTTCCCCGCACACACAAAGTCCTGCTTGGAGAATACGCAAACGTACAATATAATATTAAAGACCAACCTCTCGCTGGCGTCAACTGGTCTGCTGCTAAGATTGAATGGCCGATTTGGGCGGGGGCTGTGAGTGAGAGTATTTGGGGTATCGGGGCAGAGAGGAATGGGGATGTCATAATTGGGATGTCTTATGCGCCAGGGTTTATGAATATGAATAGTTATGAGTGGAGCGTGAGTCATCTCCCTTTCTGATATCTAAGAAAGCAAGCTAACGAGGTGGGCGATTGAAGCCGGATCTGATCTCCTTCTCCGCCGACCCATCCCAAACCGTCCTCTCAACATCCTACTACGCAATCGAGCTCCTCTCCAACTCTCGCTACAACGCTACCGTCCCAGTAACCTCCGATACGGGATTCGGTCCCGCGTACTGGGTCGCCGGTACTTCTGGCCCAGGGAAATACACATTCAAGACGGCAATCTACAACGCTACTTCTGCCGTTCCGTTCAATATCTCATTCGAAGGACTAGGAGCCGGCGCACAGGGGACGTTGACGGTGTTAACTGCTCCAGATGGATTGAGTAGCAATAAATTGGTCAATGGGACGGTTGTTGATGTAGTCTCGAAAAGTGTGACGCAACTGACGGCAAACGGCGCGGGGACTTTTGCTTTTGAACTTGAGAACTATAGCGTAGCTGTCTTGACGACTTAACTATATTAATTTTAACTAGCTAGACAAACTTAACCATCTCCAAACTTGGATCTTCTTCCTTTCGAGACATTCCCTTCAAGTTCCTCCCACCCATTGATCTAAGTTCCTTTTTCCCGCTCAACTGAGCCTTCTGCCATATGATCCAGACCGTAAACACAATCACGGTCAACGGCAAAGTTACCACTAGATAATACCACCAATCAGTCGAAACTTGAAATTCCTCTTGTCCACCTGGACTTTGCTGGAAATTGAAAAACACATACTGAAGATGGGCTAGAGTTTGAGTTCAGCAGGGTGTCTGGGACCTGTGAATTGCAAGACTTACGGATATGAATTTCCCAGGCAGGAAAAGCAAGGTGACAATTGATATAGTCATCATGGATCTCGAGATCTTGATGTTATTTCTATTGTCCTGTTGTGTAGATAGGTGGAAGGCCTAATATTAAAGGTTAAAAAACATCTCCAAAGTTCAAATCCGGATTTCTCTTGTAGGTTCGTTCGACTCACGAGATCAATCCGTATCTTAACCCGATCCTTATAATTCGCCACCAAGCGTCTCGAAATCCTACATTTCAAAAACAAGAACCGCAGCATCACCTCCACATCCCCACCATCCTCCAACGCTCCTCCCGCACCGGGAATCTTCCACAGTCCATCTTCAAAACATCGATACCCCTCCCGCAAAAACCTAATCCTCTCCTCCAAATTCCCTATATCCTCAACCAAAACATGCCCTGCACAAGACAAACTATGCAGCGTCCACATCGCCTCCTCCTTATCCCTATATTCCGCCATCCTGGATTCCTTTCTGCATCAGCTCACCGCTTTCAACATTTAGAAAAGTTGCAATGTAACATACGTCTAAAACCAATCGGGTTCGAAACGCACTCCCGTCTTCGATCCAACCGTTGAGCGTGTGTAGAGAGAAAGGTGATGTAGTAAGGTTATTTGATAGGAAACTATCTTCTGAGTCTTTGAACCATTGCGTTCGTGCTTTTTCGGGGGTGGTGATGCATAGATAGGTAGTGTAGTTTTTGATATAATGGTAGGTCATGAAGATGAATACTCGTCCACTTTCGAGGCCGTAAGAGTATAGATAGAATATATTTAGAAGGTCAGGTCAAAAGTGTTTCGGCTCAGGGATGGAGGATGGATTACCGAATTTCAGGGGTTTGCTATCTTTATGGCGGTGCATTTGGAAAAGGTTTCCTGGCTTGGCCCAGTAGTGCCTTTCTGTTAGACTTTGGATGAAGATATCTGGGATATATAGGAGTGTTTGTAGTTTAGAGGATGGAGAAGTAGTGATTCCTAGCTGCTTGTCGAACTTGATCCATAGGATGAAACTTCAATTATTAACACTGACATTCATCATCCTGATAGCTGGGGCAGGGAGAACTCACAAGGCTCGAAACTTCACTGATTCGATCTTCGAATATCCTAATGCTCTCAGAATCAGCGATACACTGTTCTATTACATTCGGTCGATGCTGACCTCCAATTTATCATGTAACGCCTCCGCATCAAGAGCTGTCTGCGTAGCCAGGACCGCAAATCAGCACGAGTGACTTTCCAATCAACAGGAGAACCGACGCTTCGATTCCAATCTAGCCTCAACGTATCCTACCGAAGTCGTGATCCTAAACGGATTGACCGACTCTTTCACTTGATGTCCGGTGTTGATCGGATGACCCCACAAAGCCGCCGTCGTAGGAGAATGGGGCGTTGAGTTGCTATTTTTCCAGGACATCCTTCTTTTCAATTCTTCGCAGATCGCAAGAGAGAAAATGAAAATCCGATCAATCGAAGGAGATTCGTTAAAGTACCAGCATTCCTAGCACATTATGATATGATCCTGACATGATTATACGGCGGCATTTTAGACATCTAAAATCACGCGATGTGGCTTTAAATTGCAACCATATATTCGCGATGTTCCTTGAACTACAGATGCAGATACAGAAATGCAATTGAACACAATTTGGTACCACTTAACGCTTAACATACAATACTCGACGCTAAAATCACCAAGGCACAGCAGTCTTCAAATCAAACCCCTGACCCGCCCCGTTCAAATCCACCCAGACAGTCAAAGGATCGCCTCCAAGCTGTTCCGTAACCATCTGTCTAGTGCTCTTTAATGGCCCTGGAACTGTAACCAGTATACTCGTTCCACACGTATTTGCATTTGCTGAATTCGATGTAAAGCCAGTGATAGTTTCTGTGGAGCGTGGTTGTCAGTCGAGATTCTGCCTGTCCGCGGACACGTGAAGAGTTGGGAAGAGAAAGTAGTATGAGAGAAAAAGATAGGGAGAGGTAGGCAGAGAGGAAAGGGTGGAGGATGAGGACTTACGAGTAGTGCTGTCGAGGCTCATAGTCATGGTGTAGTTGCAGTTACCGCGGGCCATGCGTTGGGCAAAGGCGGCTGCTATGTCATCATGCTTCAGGGATATGACGGGCCGTGTTACTCTGTTGTGCTGTCAACTCTTGGTTCTCTCACTCGCACCGGAGAGGTTCAATGTCTTAGCCTTGGCAGGACAATCTCTGGTGGAGAAAGTTCCGGCAGAGGGCGGGATATTAAGAGTTCCTCTCCCGCCCCGCCTTTCCTCCGCTTATCAAAAATAAAGGAATCGCTCACACTCTCATCAGCTCCGCAAGCACAACCTCAACCCTCATCTGAAATAAACTCCACTTCCCACTCTTTGCTGAGTCCCTGCCCCAGACTTGTAGTCGCCACATCCGCCCATCTACGGCACATACCACAGAGACGTCTCGCACTGAAAGGATGCCTTCCCAAGACTCTCACGAAGAGGAAGATGGTCCCCCTTCCTTTATGGAAGCACAAGGTGCCCCGGCGGCAAATCCATCCATACTCAACTCCCTCGGATCCCGGGAACGCCCCGGGGTCAAGGCACCTTCGACCTTTACACCACCAAAGGACGACACCTCCGCTCCAAAGAAATAACTAATCAACCCCGTTCCACGCCTCGTCCTCGCTTTCCCTTCCGTCCTCGTTCTCGTCGTCGGATTCCTCGTCCAGCACCATGACCCCTCCTGCCCTTAGCCTATCCACTTCTCGCAGTCGAATATCTAGATCTATGAATGGTCGGTTTGGCACTACTTGTCCTGATCTACGGACTCCGTTCGGTGTGTTGGCTTGAGGGGTTAACGCGATTCGCTTGATGGAACATGAACGCATCATGACGCAAACTCAACAGATGCCTCACATTAGTAGCTTGTTCAAGGGCCAACAAGTCGAGGATGGTACCTGAGCCGGTAGCGATGGATTTCCATTCGGCTATGTCGCAGTTGTCGTCGATGTTTGTTGCTCAGCGGGGCGTGATTTGGATTCCGGCGAGATTGTCGGCGCTGGCGGTGGTTATTAGGGGCCAGTGTTCTTTTATCTGTATTGGCACAGTCAGTATCTCCCTCTCCTTTTCCGTCGATCTCGAGGTCAAGATGTCGAACTTACAGGATTTAATAACACAGGTCGAGTGTTGTCTCCTACTGCGTTCACCAATCCATTGTCACTCCAAGCCTGCAACGCATCCCCTTATGCAGTCCCGTAATAGCAGGAGGAATCAATCCTCTACCACTAAACCACTTCGATCCGTTTAAACCCAATTGTGCTATCTAGGCTTGCTTCCAGCTTATCTCTTTCATCACTTCGCTGTACGTCGCCGCGTCTTGAGCTTCATGTGTGAAGGTGTGGGATATATGCATGAAAGCTACCGCCAAACAAAATCAGCGTTCAATCCCCCCCCAAAAAACCTCTCACAACCAATTTGGATCCATTCGAAACGTAGGATTTTGACTCACCATCTCGATTCGCAGGCTTTGTCCACCAATTCTGCAAAGGGTCGAGTTGGACGCAAGCTAACGAATACGGGTACTTGGCAGCACTGTCAGGCCAGAGAGAAGTCCCGCTTCCAGGGGGCTTAACGTATTCCAAAGTTGCTGCTGTGGGATCTGGTTGTGCGGCGTAACTGATTGGCCCATTCCCACACGTTGGTATTGCGGTTAGATCGATATTGTTTGAGCTCTGTTTTGGTGTGTTCTATCAGCACGGGTTGTTTCAGTGCAGCGTAAATCAATTCATCAAAGTTGAGATAAAATCAAGAAACAGAGGAGGATACCAAAGTAGAGTTTGAGCTGGAAGGGGGATTGGTATGGTTGGTAGACGAAACGCAAGGCAAGGCACAACAATCACATACTCCGATATTTCCATTTCCGTTATGACCAACTTCCATGGTCCAATTTGAGCCAGTAGGGAGCTTGGCGTTTACGGCTGCCATCCAGGTTATGTGGGGGACTAGGTCGGCGGGTCCGACGCGGAAGGTGCCGTCGGAGTAGATTGGGGAGGTGAGGAACATGTCGTCGACTAGAATGAATTAGCTGAAGTTGGATAAGGAGGAAAGGGGAGGGGAGAGGAGCCCGACTCTGAGTGTTAAACATTACTCATCTGTATCCTGCGTCTGCGAAGTGTTAGGGAGTAGGTTTCAGGGAGAGGGAGAAAGTGGAGAGTACATAATCCTCGAGTCGCCCAATGTATCCATGTATGTTGGAGAATGATCGATGTCGTACTCCAGTCTGCAGCGAACCCCAAGAAAAACACCATCTTCTCAATCAGCTTTCATCTCGGCACCATAGGTACGACGCACCTGTTGTCTTCCCCCTCCAAAATTATTTATTGCCCCTGTGACAGTATTTGATGTAAATCCTGTAGTGGTGCCAAACAAAGCGAACGCCTTTGCTAAAGTCGAGTTCGAGATTGATGCGGGGTAATAGCAAAGACCTTTCATACCCAAGCCCGCGCCTCTGCAACGTATCAGTTTCGTTCCAAGTGAGAATTGAAGTTTACTCACACCACGATTCCAGCAGTTGAAAATTGAGTTTCATCGCTAATAGCCATCCACTGCTCTAAGGTTCCATCACAACAAGACCCTAACGCCATCGTCCCCGTCGCCGCAGAAGGCACAACATCCAGCCTCACCATCCTCGCCCCAAACGTCCTCTGGTATGTATACAACGTACTCCACTGCGCGCTCGTAAGAGTAGAGGTATAATTCCCATTCAAATCCGCATAGCTGACTTCGCTCAGAATCATAAACCCCCCATAATTTCCCACTCTCGTCGTGGTACTCAACGGCGGCAACGCCACTCCACCGGCAGGTACAATCAGAACCTCAAACGGAATCCCATAATCATTCAACCCGCTCTTCGCCGAATACGCACTCGTCGCATCTCTCGCGATCACCAAGAATGTGTTTCTCGACTGCGTTATTCCCGCTTGTCGTTTCTCCTTGACCTGTTTCTCCCCCGCATCTTCAGGTGCAATCGTCGATGTATTCGCAACAATTGTTACATTTGGCATTTTTGCTGGCTTCGGCTCCTAGAACGGAGGTCTCCAATGTCGGGATTGGTTGTTCATAACCATCGTCTCCGTCGGACCATAAAAATTCGTTGCTGTCGCATTCCTTCCATTGTATCCTCCCAACACGACCGGAGTAAATAAAAATAGAAGCTCAAAAACATGACTTGAAAACAACATCTTGAATTATAACGACAAACTATCGGAGAGGAAAAGACAAGATAAGGCTGGGCAAGGAAAGTAAATGTACAAGAGATGGAAATTAGCTCGTCATCCGAGGATCCTAGGATGAAGGGTGACGGATTCGATGATCCATATTGGGGTGCATTCTTCCCTCTTTCCGGAGTACGTACACGTCTTTGATTACGACTTATAATAAGGCCTAGAGTTTCAAAATAGTTCACGCCTTCTCTAAAGCCAAAGTATAAATTGAGGTCTGCCGTGATCTGGAAGGCACGCCCCTTTTGAAAATTTGAGAGACACGTGATAACGTGTGCTCGTAAGACGTAGCGGGAACTTATCACCGTTCTTGAACTTTTGAGGTGCGGAGGACGGGTTCTTGTGTTGAGATTCCGCGTTTTGAATTTGGATAAATGGATCCTGTTGAGGAAAAATTTGAACATAGTAAGGCGGGAATAGGCCAAGACTTCAGCCGAGTTTTCCAAGCGGAGTAACAAAGTAATGGTATGCCAAACAAGTTGAAGGAGGGTGTCGTCCAAAGTGTGGAGAAAGCTTGTTTGGGACGCCCATAGAAGGGGCTCAGATTGAATTATTTTGATATTGTGCTCGTGAAAGTCGTACATCATACTCCATGCATTGCGTCCCCCCAGGTTCGTTACATCGCAGCGGACATCTGCTCGTTCTATCACGAAAATGCGGGGTAACCTGGTAAGGTTACATGGATACTCGGTGAGCTTTCTTATGCCAAGACTTTTGCTAGTTATTCGGTCGTTTTTGGGGTGGCAGCCAAGAAGTCTTCTAAGCGAGCATTAAAGGGGGGTTAGGCATTGTGGGGGTGAACTACTTTTGGACATCGACCGGTTTTCAATTGGTACAGCATGCAGCAGCTTTCCGTCCATTCTTCATTCTCGTTGATGCACCCTCTGATCTTCATCACGGCGTTGGTCATCTGTCACATTTTAGCGACAGCAGTCACACCACTTCGCTCCTTCCCCTTACGTCCTTTCACCTCACTTCCAATCCAATGTACTCCTTCAGCTATGTAGATCTTCAGCAACGTTACAAGGGGCAAATCAAGAAAGACAACGATTTAATCCAACACGGGGTTTTGAGACATGGAGCTGATGGGGATGTGCCTTGTGAGCTCGAGTCCTTTCGAATGGGGCTGGGAGTTGGAGAAGATTCGCTGACAGATGACAGAAACACACGCAGCTTTCTTGAAGTTTATGAGTACGCTGTTTTGAAAGAAGTCGAGAAGATCGTTGCGACAGCAACTGAGAGAAAGGGAAATGTGGCCAAAAAAGTGCAGGCCTGACTGGGAAATTGAGAGCACGATCCGAAACTAGGCTTTTATTGTGCTATCTGACCCGAGGCATCAACATCAGATATCCTCTTGTCAATGTTGCACCTTAACCAAACTGCAAATTGCACTTTATCTATCTTCCCTGCAAGCAAGCATTGCAAAGCTACCGCTCTATTCCTTCCCCTCCCTCGAAATGTGTCCTTATCACGTTCACCGCATCCACATCAAAACCCCGAGTGATATCCACGCTCGTTGCCCTCTTGTTGATGCCTGTTTAACATCGGGGTAACCTTCTCATCGAACTTCTTCTGGAGCTCCCCACAAACTTTCTCACGCTCGAGTTGACGCTCCCGGGCAATGCTGCGTTTCTCCCACTCCTCAAAGAGGATCCAATCTCCAGTCTCCTTGTCTTGAAGCTCGACGTGCCTGAGGTCATCGTTCGTGAGGCGTAGGGTATTGCCGGCGGTCGATTCGTTAGGCAGTTGGACTGAGGGCAGCGACAGGTTCTCGAAGACGGTATGGAGTTTGGCGTATTGTTGTGGTCTCTTTGGTTCAATTCCAGGGAAGTCACCATCTCCGACTGTAGATAGGTCAGCCAAGACACGTTATAACATCGAAATTAAACCTTACAGAAAGTAATCCAAGCAGCCAGATAGCAACGCCATTCATACCAGCTGTTCGCTTCCGGGGTAAAATCCTTCGGCATCCAACCAAGGTCATTGATGCGTGGGGCTACGGCTTTTGAGATTTCGGATACGAATTCGTGCAGGGCTGCTTCAGGATCCGGGTGTCCATTCGATCGAGCCCGCGCGATGATCGAGTCGCGTATCGATTGGTATTCCGCCATCTTTGGGATAGATGCTGGAAGTGGGAATTGTGAATCTGGAAAGATCAAAGAAGCGATTTTTGAACGTTGGGTAGGAGAGCTACGGTAGCGTGGATTTTAGCGAGCGTAAAGGTTGTGAAGGTGAGCGGCGAGATATTTGAATGTCCTTCAACGAGATCTTTTAGAACAGGCGATGCAACTACATTCTGCCTTGCTTCACATTGTCGTTGGTGGGTAGAGGTTGAGCAAGAAGGGAATATGTCTGACGACTCGGGTTCCCCCAAGCCAGGAGCCCAGTCAGGCGGGAGGTCAAAGAGTTTCATTCCATTTTTACTAAAAGACTACGTTCGACGCGCTTGCAATTGAAAGCTGATCGAATCTAGTACAGAAGCGTAAGAACTTCTAAATTGATATTGTGCTGGCTTCTCGCCTAGGAGACACATATGTACTGGACGCATCGATTATGAAGTAAGACCGGGGGCTTTTCGCTTCCGTGTGGTATGCCATCGGAAAGTTACTCCAAGGAGGTCTCGAGGAGGCGTTTCGTCTGTGTGTGAAGAAAATCTTGGTAATGTTGCTCTCGAAGCTCGTTGTTCTTGCGGGCCTCCTCGAGCAACTCCTGGCGGAGATCTTCGCGTGCTCGTCCCCAGAATTCCTCAGGACTCATTGTTCCTCCAGTGTCCTTGTCCAAGACGTAGCCTCCAAGTTCGCGACAACTTCGATGTAACTCCAATTGCCCTCTTTCCATATATTCTGCCAAGCGTTGGTCAAGAGTCTTGTACCCAGGCGTATTGTATTGAGCGAAGAAGGCATCAATGTATGGTCCAGTTCTGGAACGAGCGTGCTCTCCTTTAGCAACCTTGCCATATTCGACGAGGAAGTTGTAGGCTTCAGAGGCACCAGGTGTTGCTGCATGCAAGGACCCGGCGTACGTGCGTGCTTGAACCCATACCAAGAATGTTGTGACTTCAAAGTCGCAGTCAACCACGATCTTCACCTTGAACATCTTCTCCACAATCGAAAGTCCAGCTCGACCTCTATGAAATATGTATTGGTGCAAGCCTCGAGGAAGCTCAAGTGCGAATCCGATCGTTCAATTTTCGTCTTTCCACGGCCAATGAGCTTAGGCTTTGGGTCGACTCTGGTCTTGCCGAGCGGGTGTTTGAGGCTGAGTGTCATTCAATAGCTTCTGATAGATGGACTGAATGGGCGGTAGGGAAAGGCTCTCGAAGGCGGCACACATAAAACAGTAGTCTTTTAGTCGATCTGGCTCTGGGACCCGATGATATATCAAGCCTACCCGATGATTACTCAAGTTGCTTAGTAGAAAGACGAGGAATATACGTACAAGCATGTTCGCAGAGTGCTGCTTCCTGGCGCCAGTCGTACCATTCCACGAGCCTACTGGTATTTGGTGGCCATTCATATTCGTGTTGGATGAGATAATTATCCACACCCGTGTCGATTTCTCGGATGATATGGTCAGTTGCGTAATAATCAAACACTTTACGACTGTACCATTTATCTGTCAAGCCAGGCGATACTGGCCACAGCAAATGGGGCTGAACCATCTTGGAATTTGAGGCTGATGGTGTTGCTGATGAAAGCTTCCGCAAGATCTAGAAAAAAAATATTTCCGACGCGTCTAGTTTGCTAGCGTGATATGGAGCTACGCGAGCGTCGAAGTGTAAAGATGAAGCAGTCTTTTTTCCATTTTACATGATGTTATGATATGATTTTGAATGTCACATATATATCAGAACACCCAAGTAATCAAGACACTAAAATACGCCTTATTTAGGTTATGTAGAAAGACTCAATGGAGGTGTTTTGCAAATATTGTATATACTATAAACAAGCTGAAACCCCTGACGTGTTCCTCGAATACTAAATCGGCCCAGACCGTCTACAAGAGAGCCACCTTTGGAATATTCTACTTACAAAAATAACAATCTTTCAGGGATTTATTAGACATAGATGTGTGCTCGACATGTCAAACAAGACACGTTCAACTTAATTAAGAAGAACACAACCACTACCAACCGATGCCACTCCATCTAAGCATTCGATCATTGTTCTTCCTTCTCCTCTCCTTCCAGCCATCTTGTTAGTATGGGCGTGTAATTGTTCAAAAACTGGTGCTTGTTCAACTCGCGCCTAGCCTTAGCTTCTTTAGCATTCTTCGAGGCTTCTCTCATGGCCTTGAGGTTGTATTCGGTTGGTGGGGTGGTTTTTTTTGGCTTAGACTTCTTGCCTTTCTGCTTTTTCTGCTTCTTCCGGGAACCTTCGCTTTGCTTGTTTGGAGAATCGGAGAGGGGGCGCTTCTTCGTCTCGGGAACTCTTGGCGTGGTATTGATACTGGTCCGAAGATAAACCTGGGGTTCAACCATACTCATTCCGAATTGAGCAGCTATCTTTGGTATCTGAAAATCCTTCCTAGTCGGTGTATGATTGACGGTTGTCAAAGCCGCTGAGGTCGGAGGGCGAGATTCGAGGAGATGCTCCATCTCGGTAAAAGTTAAAGTGGTTGATAACTCAATCAATTAATTATCAGCTAGCCAAAAACCGATCGCTGACTGATTACATTAAGCTGATTGGCTTGTAAACCGTTTATAGGCTAAAAATAAAGATGTAAATACATTCAAAATTTGTAAAATTTAAATTTGAAGTTATTAATATAAGATTAAATAATTAAGATTTTTTTTAAACGATTAAAAAATATATTATAATTAATGTCTTTTAATATAGGTTTATAAGTATTTTTATACAATTTAATTATATATATAATTTTATAAAAAAGTTTATATAAAATAAAGTAAACAATATTCAGTAATTAGTCGAATATTACGTTACAAAAGAAGTTCCAATATAGTCCGATTATACCTTGCGAGCTTTTCAAGTATTGCCGCTAATAAGAGGTGCTAAGGCTGTAGTCTAGATCAAGCCCGGCTATTGGCCTACTATTGATAGCGTGAGCATAGTGTATCAAAAGCGTAAAGGAGAGTGGGCATCTAAGGCATTTCGGTTCCGAAGCCGCTGCTGCTGAGAAGGTTTCTGCGTATTTGAAGGCAGATTAAGGACTGGCTCTTGAGATACAGAAGATGGAGGTTATGTTGAGAATGAATACAACGCGAACGTCTCATTTGATATGTTGGCTGCGAGGCATGAGGCCCGCCACGTCACTCGACGGGAAACCTGCTGTACGACCATACGCAACATCTACGGTTATTGAAGAGTTGATCTCGTGTTTATTTTAGAAAGTCGCAAAACGATTCTTGGAACCGACATGAAATACTCATACAATCTTGAACATAGCCACCTCTGCCTCGTCTTGCAGCTTAGGTGACGGCGACCAAATCCACGCTACACCGACTCTTTCATACAAGTTTTTCTGTCCGTCTAAACGCACCAAAAGCAATCCAAAGTGCTTCTTCTCATCCTTACCAAGGACTAACCATCGTATCTCCTTTGCGTCATACGGAGGCGCAGACATCCCGATCGGCAGAGGAGTGAAAGCGATGTCTGGCTCAACACGAACTTCCTGTTCGTGCCCTTCGAAGTGAAGGAGGAGTGTACTCTCAATCTTGTCTATCATAGTCATCTGGGTTTCGATTTCGGCTGTGCAAGGTATTAAAAATGCTGCTTCTAATACGATATATCCTCCCTCTTCAACGGCACCAAATTGATTCTTCCCCTGGGTGCGAACACACGTATCAACGATAGCTAGTCGATGATCTTGCCGTATCGACTGAGTAAATGCATAGGTCACTCGAACTCCTTGATGCGCATTTGTGGGTGAGGTTAGATTGTCCAGAGATGCCCAGGACCACGTTGGCGCTCGGTATGGAAGCCCTCTGAAAGCTTTATGGCCATCAGCCAGCATCCACGGCAGGGATCTCAAAAGATGGCTACCCCATAATCCTGCCAAGTAATCGCATCGAAGTTCTGCCTGGAATTTTTGAGCGATACCAGCAAGTGCTGGAAGTTTATCTGAAGCATGGCTAAGATTCAAACCCGAGTACTGTCGTACGACCGCCTGCCACTGTTCTTCTATGTCTCCAGAAACGCCTCCAGATGCATCTGGTCGGAAACTTGTGGCTTTCTCACGGTCGAGGCTGCCACATTCACATCTTGACGAAGAAATACACTCCCAGAGCATTTCTGTTCCATGAAAGTGGACAGTGCGAGGTGCAAGAATGCGCTCCTGGTAGACCCACGCTCGAGATATCTTTGTACTTCTATCAGCTTTATGTCCATTCCCTTTTGTGGAACAATAACTACTCACTAGAGGAGAAAACCTGGAGAACCACGAAGACCCTTTTCTATCCAGATCACTGTGCCCTGGCCTCAGTAGAAGTCGCGCGTAAATATAGTTGGACCCCAAGTAGGGCCTGGCGATCTTGTGCGATCCAACGGTCAATGGAGATGGGACGTCGTGAAGTGAGGTTGATCTTTCTTTAAAACATCCCCCGCTACCCTCTGTGGAGCTTGTGGCAGCAATATTCAGATACGATTGTGAATAAACAGATCCCATTTTGCTAGCCTCGATCTCCCAATCCGCCTTGTCAAGTTGTATGATGCATAATGAATCAATCCACAAGTATCTGATACCGAGATTTCGGGTCAAAGATACAGCGTCTTGGAAGGTCTTGGTGAGATCCTCAAGATCGATGCCGGCTATCCTTTCTTTAATGGTTTCTTGGGTAGTTGTGATGAGTTGTGACGGTCCCCAGCAATGGCTGAGAGTCATGTAAATGCCTTTACTTCCCCCAGTCTCGAATAATCTGATTGGATCCTGTGGCATTGGGTTCTCACCCAAATCTAGCACGCGCGTTGGGAGGCCTCTAATTCTTCCACGGTCGCCAGAACATCCGTGGCTCGTATTACAATCAGAAAGCCAATGCTTCGTTTGGCGGGTCGCCATTTCAACATCGAGCTTTTCTGGCACCAAATTTGCTGGTCCAAAAGCAGTCCATAGAGCAGGTTGGCCTGTACAAGTTAGCATAACTTTAATCTTCCAGTGGTGGGCTCGGAGGTTGCCATATACCCGCCAGCGTAAAGAACTCTAACCACCTAGCTCCAGCGCGCTCATGCTCTTTTACACCTACCTCCAAGGGATGTAGAGAACGACAGCGCAGATAAACACAGGTTTCCACCCCAAGCTGTCCTAAAACAACCCGAAAGGCTTCAACCCCTTCGTAAACAATCGAGCAAATCTTGCAGCCTCCTAAAGCAGCCTCACGAAGGTCAAAGTACTTTGCAATTCGCTGGTAGCCTAACCCCGCCCGTAGGGCTTCCCAACGGTCGGCATGGCTGAAGTGGAAGTCATCACACACAAAGCACCCCACATTCATATTTTCTTCGGACATTTTATGATGTATTAGTGCTCCAGCGCCATCTCAAACAATCAAAGATGGACTTTAGATTGAAGAGTATGGCGTTCGGTGACGTATTCTTTGGGCGCCGTTGAGTCTGAGCCGGAAGAAAAGACGTTCAAAATTGCAAGAGTATGTGAAATATATAGTTTAGGCTGCCATCGCTGTGGTGTTATTCAACCCTGCGCTTAGTGGTCCTCGTCGATTTGTTCCGATTCAGAATTGTGGACCGCCTGCAGCAACAATGCAGCCACTTAATTTTCTTCGGGCCCACACCCATGAAGATAGGTTTCACGAAGCGCTGAAGTTGCAGGCTGAAAACACCATCACCGAATCACTGAACTCTGTGGCTGAACGGGCGGACCAACCTTTCAGTGTTCTGTCGCCCAGCCTGATCCAGGGATGCTCGTTATATTGCGCAATATCTCATGTTTCCTTCGATTTCTCCCCAAGGCGGCTTAATGCAATAGACCCTGTTTGATATATATGCGAGCAACACTGCCCTTGTCCTCGCCTTGAAAAGTGGACGGTCCAAGCTGAGCGACAGAAAAGAACGAAAAACATTTCACCACGAATGTGCAAGTAGGGGCAAACTATTTCCTCTTATTAATTATTATCTCCTCAGGTCCGGTAGGCCTGAGAACGAATGGATATGATCTTTCCCCTATATTTGCATGTCGAACCGAGCCTCGGATTACTAAAGAGTGGCTTCGACTTCTCTCCAAAGCTGTACACGACATCATCAGCCCTGATACCTCTCACCACATCCATGCCCCCCAGAGGTGATACGGAACGTAGATTTCTTTCGGTACCGTGTTATTTCCATATCGTGAGTGCTCGTGACATGATCAAAATGCCACCACAGTCGATCAAGAGTGCAATGATCTCGAAGGCACACTACGAGCTTGGCCACTTGTTCTGGGGTGGCTCATCCGACAAGCTCACCGAGGAAGTCTTGGACGCGGTCGACACTGCTGTTTGGTGGTCAAAAGTTGGGGACAATACAGCGAAATGGATTATTTGGCAACTCGGCAAGCTTCATTTCTGCTCTGACTGTGAGCAAGTCGACGTAACCTCTTGCGATTGACAGGAGAAAGCTAATGCAACACCTCGTATTATAGGCGGTCGTCACGCTCACTTTCACAGCCCCGAGCCGGTACATTTAAGACCTCCATGTCACCGGAGATTGACGCCAATTTTCGAAGAATCTTTGGAAAAGATGCCACAAGACGGAATCAAGACCAGCGTTAGTGGAGTTTTGATCGCTAGTCGCAGCTAAATATCACATCCTACATCTCGACCCGGAGGCATTCTAGGTCAAGGTCTAACCTCAATTGGAGCATCTCGAGGAGGGGGCATTGTAGGCCGCGGCCAATCACTTGAAAATCGGCACCAAGTTCCTCTTCAAAATGGCTCGCCTAGTCTGAGATTCAATGTTCTTGGTGGAAATGGGCTAGGTGGCTATGGATACAGTATTCCAGTCCATCCCATGTTCTTGGGGGTACCCCTGGTAAATTCGGAAGGACTATCTTGGTTCAAAAATAGGGTTGGAGATCCGGATATGACCACTTCTGCGGCTGTACCTCCTCTGAATTACAGCACATTCACTTCTCATATAAATGCCACCAATTGGCCGTCACCCGCTCGCTATTTATCTTATTCTGCCGCCGAAGTGGATACGTCATTCGACTCCAATACACCTGCAGCCGTCCACGGTAAGTCTACGGTAACCTACACACAGTTACCATTCTCGACGCTAGGATCAATATCAGCAACCAGTTACTACGATCAGGCAAGCACAAAAGAGACGGAACATTGAAGCCTGATTTGGAGCAGGATATGGACCAGTTACCTTTGAACGATACTTTGGAAAAAAAAGGCACCCGGTCAGCTGCTGCAATGAATGACGACGAGAATCACGAAGCTTTCAGTATGCCTAGAAACTCTACGAATAAAAAGCCGAGACAGAGCGGAGGCAATACCCAAGCTGAGGTACGAGGCAAGGTCGAGAACATAGGCTCCTCGGTGACAGAGAAGGACAGCAATGAGGCTAGCGAGGTACTCATTTCCGAAGCTTGGAGGGAGGCGCACCGTCTACAATTGCGCAAAGAGCTTGAGAAAGAACTTTGAATAAAGCACTCCAAAGAGTTCTTCGAGGATCCTAAAATTCAGAGCGAGTTCTATGCACGTTTCGAGGAGCAACAAAAGGAGAAGCTGCAGCGCGATTCCGAGATGAGAAAGGGACCATCTTGTGCCGGAGCAACTACATCTATCATAGAGAACGCAATGGCTAAGGAAGTCAAGGACGAGCAGGAGGTGGCAGAAGAAAGCTCAGAGAAGGGTTATGGTGAGACTAACGAAGCCCCGCTTTTTAAAGATTGTTCCTAGTACGTAGGACTCCTGCATCGTTTTTCTCGTGATTGATTTCTCTTGTCTGGATGACAATATTGATTTTGTTGGACTGTGAGTCTGTCATTCTATTAGTCTATGATGGGCTGCATCACATGGCCCCATAGGTCATGGAAACCTATGGGGAAACCCGCCCCATGGTCCCAATAGGGCGAGTCCTTGTAAAATTTAGACCTCAGCTCCAATTCTGCAGGCCAGTGATGGAACCAAGATCGTGGACTCGAATAGCATATACCGTATTGGGAGCATTTCGAAACTTTTCATGGCCTACCTGTTCCTGATTGAAGTAGAAGACATCCACTTCAATGATCCGATCACCAATTTCTTGCCTGAGCTGGCTGCTGCCCCGCCATCATCCGCACAGGATGGCTTGAATCTCGTCAATCGGAATACTATGACGGCTGGCGAACTTGCAAGTCATTTAAGTGGAGTTCCTCGAGACTGTAAGCCAATGCAATAGAGTCAAGCGATCCTTTCTGACAGAAGACAGATTTATTTGATTTAGCAGCTGCAAACAATGCCAGTACTCCTGGCACTCCAGGCTGCACAACCACAGGACCTTGTTCAAGAGCAGCAGAGAAGTTAATTTGTGCCCTTCAATGCTTGACTGACGTTCCCTAAACCTTTTCAAGTTGTTCTTCGCACAGTCCCAGTCTTCCCGACTTCCACGACCCCGGTCTACAGCAATGTGGGGCACCAGCTCCTTGCATACGCACTCGAAATCATCACCAGCAAATCCTACCAAGAAATGCTCTTCCAAGACCTTGTACAACCTCTCAACCTCACATCAACCAGCTACATCACACCCAATGACACCTCGAAAGCTGTGATCCCCGGCGCAGCAACAGACTCAGGCTGGAACATCAATTGTGGTGATTTCACCACGTCAGTTCTTCCCTCACCTTTGCCCTCACTTACCACTAATGCATCACAGAGTAGGAGGCATCTACTCCTCAGCAAACAACCTCGTACTGTTGGGGAAATCAATCCTTTCATCACAGCTCCTCCCCGCAGACCTCACTCGCTGCTGACTCAAACCCCCCTCCTTCACATCCGATCCCTTCCATTCTCCATCGACACGCCATGGGGGATCTACCGTCTCCAACCATCCTCTCCCAACGCATCAAGAATCGTAGACTTGTATACCAAGTCCGGAGACATCTCAGCCTATCATTCAAACCTAGTCCTTATTCTGATTGGGATGTTGGATTCGTGGTTCTTGAGGCTGTGGGAGACCCGGCGGATATGAAGAGGAATTTGATTTCTGATATGATTGCGGAAATATTTCTCCCTGCTGTTGAGGTGGCTGCTAGGGAGCAGGCTAGCGAGAATTTTAGGGACGGTATGTTGGGGTCAATTCGTCGGTGGTGACACGACTGAGGAGGGAGTTCCGGGGCTGGGTGTTAAAGAGTGGATTCTTCAGGGGTGGACTATTTCGTTGATGTTTTTCCGAGATTGGGGTATGTGAATCCGAGTGAGGCTTTATCCTTCTGGATTGCAGGAGGACTGGGAAGGCGGAGATGTGAGTGTCGGATGGAGAGCCGTCTATGAGTCGAACGTCACACAGCCCACGGGCTTGTTCGATGATGGATGTGCGACCTGGTTCAGCGTTGGCGGTGTGAGAGTGAACAGTGTGGGTAACAATATATCGCGAAATATCGTTTGATAGTCTTGACAGTGCGCACGTCTTCCTCCGCGGTATGTGCACGACAGTTGCTCCATCAACGAGTAGGTTACTATGTCAATATACCTTGCAACCTCTTCTTGAAATCACCGTGCAACCCTAGTATCTAATATAAACAATATGAACGATATATTGTTACCAACACTGAGAGTGAATGGATTTGGGATTGATGATTTCACTTTCACTACTGGAGTGGATGGGAAAGCGAAGAGCATTTCTCTGAGAGCGTTCAATACTACTTTACAACGAGCTTAATAGACATACCTGAATAGAAGGATATTCGACTACCCAAACAACTCATCTATGGTCCCGTTAACCTTCCTCCAAAGCTCCTCGCACGCCTCAATCATGTTCTCACCCAATCGTCCCTTCCTACACAGCTCCACGTTACTCCTCAGCTGGTCAACTTTCGTTGCACCAAGAATAATTGCATCCCCTTCCCCGAGAGCTGAATGATGCATGATCCACCTCGGGCTAACCTCTGTCGGTGTGGATCCTGCTGCTTCACATTTCTTGCAGAATTCGATCATCGCGTTGTGAATTGCTGGCTTATCGAACGTCTCAGGATAGATTGGAAAGCGGCCTGGATCCCAGCGTCCTCCGGAGAGAGCGGCAGCTTCAGTTGCGCGCGAAACTTTCCCGGTGAGAAATCCACCTGCCAATGGGCTTTGGATACTTAGTTTGATGATCTCAGCAGTTGTAAAAGTGACTTACCCATAAGCAAAGATCTTGATGCCATGCTGGCGGAGCAAGGGGTAAAGATCGTCTTCTGAAGTTCGTGTGATGGCATTGTAGTGACCTTGGTAGATGGTTGGCTTCACATAATTGTGCTTTTCGCAGATCTCCAGCCACTCTCTCATTCGATCTGTCGAGTAGTTGCAAAGACCAAGCTGTTTGAATGTTCAGCAGTGTTCGCCTTTCGTTGTTCTGAATGATGGAGAGAGTCTACTGACCTGCTTGAAATGCCCTGCTCGGTAATGCTTATCAAATGCCCTTGCACTCTCCTCAGCAGGGACCTTCTCATCCGGTACGTGCGAGTACAAGATATTGATTTGATGAACACCTAATAGTTCCAAGCTCTTTTTGACACTTGCGTCAATACCTGCTTCCGAAAGGCCTGGGTGATGTTAACACAGGAACTTCGAAATCCTTCGTTGTGCTTCCCCACTATCAATTCTTCCTAGAAATCAAGAAATAAACTCACCACCTTGAGCCAAAATCTTGGTATCCACCACAAATCCCTTCTTTGCCGCTTTACTCTCGCCTAACAGACCCTCCGTCACCCAAGGACTACCTGGTGGGTATGAAGCGCCAGAATCCAGCTCCAACAAGTCCAATTCTTTCAGAGCCTCAAGGAGTTCGGATGTCTGTTCGCCAGTTACCCAGGTATGAGAGATACTACCTTCGCCGATGCCGCCGGCGCCAAAGATGAGCTTGACTGGTGAAACTTCCACCATGTTGATGATTGGAAAATTGAGGTAGTGAATTTATCGTGATGGCGGGGTAATAGCAGGGTCGTGAAATTGGGACTTGATGATTGATTTGGGGCTCGATGTGGGAAGGATTTGGAAAAGGTCTGAAAATCAAATATATCTCAAACTCTCGATTGTATTTGAGGGATTGGTAAGTGGGATATTGCTGTCGGACGGTCGGTGCAAGTCAGCAGCCACTTCTGAGTAATCCACATCAACTCTCTGCAAGTCAATAGAGTCTCGTAAGAAAAAGCTTAATAAAAGAAGGAATGGACGAAACATATATCCACACGTACTCGTAAGCCAGAGTTCCATTGGGAAGCCCGGGGGCGATGACGAGCAGGCAAATGGAGAGGAGGTGTGTGCTGACGGCGCGTTCTAGAGATGGTCCCAACGCCAAGCATCCGCTTCAGGGGAGGGGCAACCACCCTGAAGCGAGCCATTTACACGGACCACTATCAATGAAAGGGTGGTCCTTTACGTGAGATGTCAGCATCTACGGGGTTACGGGGATGAGTATCTGCCGAATGGATTGAGTGGTTAGAGAGTCGAGATTTCACATTATATATATCAAGCTTTAGTAATACATTATTTGAAAGTCTTTCCAAAATGTTCTCCTTCACCTCAGTATCCACACCAACCCGTTCCCGGAAGCAAGAAATACGGATAGTAAACCTTCCTCGAGTCAATTTCGAAATCAAGAGGTATTAGGACACAAGAAAGAAGCTGAAGAGACTCACCATTGGCAATCCACCCACAAACTCAGCAGCCAGACCTCCGCTCGCATCAACTGTAATATTTCTACAACTCAATACATCCACAACCGCCAACCCAGCTGGGAACCCCCACGTTGGCCGTCGTAACACTGTAATTCTCAGCCTAATCTCCAAGATTATTCACAACCAGTAAGATCATATACAGTAACTACTCGTCCCCTTCCTAAAAGCAACATTATGTGCATCTGAATACACGATTTGGTATTCCACCTCAGGTAATCACTACATTTGGCGATGGCGAGGGAGCGGATGGCATTCATTTGTTCAGTGAGCTTGTAGAGAGGCATGCCCAAAAGGCTTCGCGGTCGTATGGATCGCCTGCGTCAGAGAAGTGTTGTTCTTGGCCTTGGTAAACTGTTTTGAAGTCGGTTGAAAACTGGGGAAGGAAGCTAGAGGAGAGCTTTCTGATCGGAATCCCGTCTTGGAGCATTGTGAAAACGAGGATGTATCTAGCTAGGACAAGATCGCTTGTGTAGTATGCGAAGCGGGGCTGGTCATGATTCTCGCTGAATGATCTAAGCAGTGTGATATCTTTGCACTGGCAGTTCATGGCGTTGACTCCGTTGACGAAGTTCAAGGATGTGGCCGAGGTGTTTGAGAAGAATTCCGTGGCTTGATAATACCTGGACATGATCAGATTCTGGTGCTAGTGTCAGGAGGGGCATGGATGCGTGGGGTATGCGAGAACGCCGTCCATGTAATTCTGGTATGGGCAGACGTAGGGCACGTTTCCATCCGCTACTTCTCCAGCGTTGTACACTCCTGATGCAGAATTAAAGATTGACCAGAAGGATCCATCAACATGCTTCACTGTGCCAACTCGAAGGCCATCGACCGCAGAAATGTTAGTCCTCGCATCCAGAAAATGGCTGAGATGTGACTTACTGGAGTATGTCGAGACCAAGTACTCGATCCCTGAACTAAACATGTTTCGAACATCCGTCCTCGTCGTGTTCAGATCTGGTAATGGATACTGGTCGTTTCCCAGCCAGCACTTTCATCAAATATCAGCTTGCATATTCTCAACTCTTGAACAGCGAACTCAAGCATACCAACTCGACATTCGTCTGATTGCTGTAGTCTGTAACCCAACAGATATTATGGAAGTATTTCTTGTCATTGAAGGGGTTGATGACGGTGTAGTCAATAGACTCGGCAGCATCGTCTGACGCCATGTGGTCTGCCGCTACATCGACCATGAGATACTTCAAGGTATTAGCGTGAGTTTCAAGTAAACTAATATTTTCTCACTATTCCGAGAGATTTCAGTGCAGCAGCTAATGCTTTTAGATCACCGGCTGATCCGAAATTGGGGTTCACAGAATAAAGAGATCCCGAGCAGAGTAGTTGTGATATCCTCGACTTGGATCGGCGACTTGTTCGACCACAGGCGAGATCTAGATTGCTGTGGAGCCCATGCCCTGAGAATCTAGTCAGAGATTTCCCTTCTCAATTCATGAAAGACGCTTACCTGAATATAATCAAGCTTTGATATAATTCCCTGCCACGTGCCACCACAATACCTACCATAGCCGAAGGACACAAGGGTCTTGTCATCGAATTGTTAGAACAAATCGGTGTGTGAAGACCTGATGTATAGATCTTCCACCCCATTCTGCTAGGGTTGCTGCGAGTAATGTGTCGAAAAGGAACAGAGAAGCTATCCCAAGAATTTTGAATTTCAGAAGTATCATAGCTGATTGAACTCTCCTTTGGTCTTCATGAACAACGCGAAGATAGAGATGGAAAGATATGAGTATGGTCCGAGAGGGAAATGAAGAGAGTTTAATAAACACCCTCTCAGGCCTATTCTACAACAATATAGAAGCGCCGTGAACGTGAATGGTCGTGAATGCGAAATGGTGTCGGAATACCAAGCGAGCTGGAATCTCCACGAATGGCATAATAATGAAAAAGACGAAATTAAAATAGAAGCAAGAAGAGCACGTATCGAAATGCATAGATAAAATCGAACACTCTTAGCTTCCGTAGCTGTGGTATAATAAGTGAATTTCAAGATGACCACTCATTTCATTCTACACCACACAATATCCTGGAACCTAGAATCGAGCGACCACGCTTCGGCCCTTCTACAACACATGCACGTACTTCTGGGAGCCTCATGACTTCAGAAATAAGCTTACGGAGAAAGGAATGCACTTCAAATGCACGTTTTTGGTCCTTTCAATGTGGGGAAATGGCGGGTACCTGGAAAAGACTTGGTGCCCACTATCGACATGCTGCAGCTCAACAATGCCCATGATCGGTCGAATTCGCGCCGATGACGAATGAACATCCTCTTTTCAGACTTCAAGTGATCTTTGCGAAAATTGGTCTTGCTGGATGCAGTGGTGAAGTGCTGCGGAACGAGAAAATCGCCAAGGACCGAAGGATTCGTCATGCCGAGGATGCTTCCGCAAGGTGAAACCCACGTGGAGGAAAAATAATGGGGAGAACATAATATTTTCGAAGAAGCGACAAGCGGCTAGGAGTTACATACTCGTTATTACACTCATCCAACATTTATCAAATAGAGCAGAACTGCTCGCCCGGCTGCTGGTGCATAAGGCGAAAGGCTTCACGTGACACATTTTATCCTTTCTCAATGCTTGTTCTGGTAGGCTCGCGGTACTCTTCGCCATGCCCTGTGAGACAGACTAGAAAATTTCAAGCAGGAAAATAGATGTTCAGTTAGCTTGAAATTTAAAGGTATTCCTAGCAGACTACTTCATGACTCAGATATATCTTTCCAAAGAAAGGATGCAGGAAAACATGGTAAAAAGATTCAGATACGAAGTTTGTTAATTCAATCCGTTAACTTTGTATTATAAACTAAAAAGTAAAGAAAACCAAAGGCTGGCGTCCTCCGCAGCTTATTAAGGCCGATGGTCGTAACAGCCAAGAGGCCCACCCCGATACGTATACTTTCTTCGGCAATTACCTTGGTTATTCGGTCTAGGCAACCCGCATACAACCTGTCTCGTGCCTCTGGCAGGTGCACCTCGAGGATCACCATCATCCTCGTCGCCACTACTGGATTCAGATGAAGAGGATCCTGGAGGTGGTGGAGGAGGTGGTGGTGGCCTAGGTGGTGGTGTTGGAGTTCGGTTGCTGTCGCTAGATATCGTGGATCCAGTTACATTTGACCCTGTTGGCGATACTACCACGAACTCTACTTCACTTTCTTCTTCCTCGCTACCTTCGCCACCTTCTCCGCCGCCAACATAGCTTTCGTCATCGGATGTATCGAATTTGCTTTGGATGCTGTCCTCGCTACTGCTTTTCTCTAGCGACTCGCTTGAACTGGATTTAGAGGGCATATCGGTGCTTGAGCTGGAACTACTGCTAGAGCTAGACCCATCGCCAGAAGTCTCAGAGTCATTTCTGTCAGTATCTGTCTCGGTATCATCTGTACTATACGAGCTGTCTGGGCCAGAATCACCTCCACTATCGCTAGGAGGGTCACCTCCAGTCCCCATAGGAGCACCATCTTGAGAACCATCTTCCTCATCCTCGTCTTCTCGCCCGCGCACAAGTCTTCCGCCCGCAGTTCGTCCTAGATTCAGGCCACCTGACCCTCCTTCGCCTCTTTTGCCTTTCTTCCCTTCATCGTCGCCGTCTTCTGCTTCGCTATCCCACACCCAAAACATCTGAACATCTCCACCGCTATCCTCTTCTAAATACAAGTTTGGGCTTGCCATGCCGCCTCGCATGTCTACGCCTCCATCTTCTCCGTTATTATTTCTGCCATTGAATACAATACTAATTCAAGTCAAAAGAGTTCTATAGAAATATAGCACGGCACAACACTCACGGAAAGGCCTTTTTATAAGACGGCTCATTTGGATCATTGTTCCCAAACAGCAAAACCACAATCCTCTCGAACTTGGCAGGATTAATATGTGTCTCAATCCAATCATGAATTGTTTGCAACGCGATATTCGCCGCCTCTTCCATTGGATACCCAAAGATTCCCGTCGAGATACAAGGTAACACAACCGTAAGGCCATTGATGAACTTGCAATTACTCGCAGCGTCAAGACTATTCAAGTAGGCCGATCTTAGCTCAACCGCTTTGGTTTCTTTCTGTGCTTTCGTCGTTATGCCAGCGTAATTGGGGCCAATGGCATGGACGATGGCTCGAACTCGAGGCTGCATGTTGTGTGAGCCGGTGATGTAGGCTCTGCCTACTTCGCCGCCGTTGGGGTACAATTGCTCGAGCTCTGCTCTGAGACCTGGGCCGGCTGCCCGGTGGATGTTGCCATCAATTCCACCGCCGCCTTGAAGGCGGGTGTTAGCGGCGTTAACAATAACATGGGCAACGATTTTGGTGATGTCTCCTCGGAGAATTTGGACGCGGACACCTTTATAGTGTGTCTGGATGGGTCCGGAGAGCTCCTCCATCGTTTTGGGGGCTTCTTTGGGAGGCATTGTTGCTATTGTAAGTGGAGACGCCGAGAATACCTCTGTAGTGAAATCTCGAAAGTTCAGTGTCCACCAGTACGACTGTAGGCCATGGGGCTGAGGAATCCGTCCTTTCATCCAGATATAACAAAGGCATCTTTATGAGGGTTTTTGAAGGTGCAAAGATTTATATGAATCTGTAACCTTAGGTCGCGATAAAGAAGTTGAAGGACGGAAAGGAGAATGTGGCCGCGCATCAACAAAGAAATTGCAAGACAAGATACAATCGCCGGAACGAGTAATTGAGTTTAATAAGAATAGGGTACATGTTTTATGACTTCTCAATGCGGAAGAGTGTGACTCTTGCAGAAGGGAACAAGTGCGATCTTGGAAATGGTAAAAGAATACTACAATAATCTCAGCCGACTTTTTTTCTTTCGCTAGTTCTGTTTAGTCGCTGGACCTGAGCAGCTGCCGCTTTTACTTAAGCCGAGGGTGAGCATACCTGATCAGAGCCTGACCACAGCCTGAGCATACAGAGGGGTCCTCTTCTGGTCCCCTGAGAATCGGTTACAGTTTCTATATCTATATATAAAACTTGCTAATACCTGTTTTTTTGGAACACAGCCGCCTTTTCCAACCTATTATGATGCCGTGATGGTATTCATTCCTGTCAAACTTACAAGGGTCCCTGCTGGAGCCCATTTTGGAGCCCATTGAGATTCCGGCTATAGAGCTCGCGTGCAGAAAATCAGGTGAAAGGTACTGAATTGATTGCTGTTCTACAGTGGTAGGCAGCCAGTACTTATACACGCTGTAGGCATTGGAGCCCCTGAATCAAATACTGTAATTCCCTATACTTGCCCCTGTATAGCTGGGGAACTCAGCTGTATTGGCGATTCCGGTGGCAAGCTTATAGCGCCTAAATCCCTATAAATCTTAGCTCTACAGGACCCCTCAGGCCCTATTCGGCTACTTTATATACCGCAGTGTCTTTCAGCGTGGCTACAGGGCCTTGGGCCACTGTAGCTTACCTCAGCTTCAAGGGTCTTAAGTTACTTCACACGGCCATCTCAAGCCTTCCTCCCCGCTTCCATCTTGAGCGCCAAACAAGACATATGGATAAAGAATTACGAGCCCTTACTACCCGCATATGTTTTATGAGTTTGAAATTGTCCGTTACAAGATATCTATGATATAGCTAGAACTCCGTTGGTCAACAATAGAGCCCATGAAGTCCACCGCCGTCTTGTTCCACATTTTTTTGCTGGTGTTGTTCTGATCAATGTATGACTCCGATTCTAAAGCCTCTAGAGGTTGTGATCGAGCCATCTGTGCATTTTCTTCTTCGCGTTCCTTCATAAGCTCGATTTCAACAGCTCCAAGCCGACGATATGAACCGTTCCCGCGGGTTTTGGACAAAAGTATCGCGTTAATGAAATACCCTGTAGCAAATAACGGCATAAGCAGTACCTTTCCCTGTTGGACTAGTTCTCGGAATTCTCGAATCGAGGCTTCGTAATCTATCGTGGAACAGAAGGACTCGTCGTTTGCAAAGAAGTGATGTCCCATTACCTCAAAGCTAGCAATTTCTTCTTCATTCAACCACTCAATATCCACTGTAAAGCACAACCCTTTTGCTCGAATTGAGCTAGCAACGCCAAAAGCACTGCATTCTTCCAGGCCAGGGTCCGAAAAACCCTGTATATCGGCAAATACTGCCTTTACTCCTCCAATGAGTGGTGGGAAATTAATCTCCCCATCAACTGATGCCCACGACCAACTAGGAGCACGAGACAAAGTCGCACTGATTAGAAAAGCCTCACGGTCTGCTGTATCCCGTCGCCAAGCAAGATCGTATAATAGACCATACTCCCACATCCCTGCAATATAACGATGGGTTCCAGTTGACATTATGCTTTTTGCAATCCCATCAAAAGCAATGAGCTTGTCCTTTGAATAGGTGAGCTCACATTTTGAGTATGAATTCACCAAATTCTGCCGCTCCTGAATAAAACTGATATTATGAAGAGGTTGAATAAGTCCTCCGGGGGGCGCAGCCATCATCGCGCTGGTACTGGATTTGTTCATAAATGATAGAGAATTTGGTGCCGGTAATCCACTTGGGAATATTTCCAACGCTTCAAGCTCGTTGCATTCCCATCCCATTTGATTTTGACCGAAATGTAACACTCTGCGGGCCAAGACACGTTCCTGAAACACCCACCCTCTTTGATTAAGTGGGGCATTGGCAATTTCGTCTTTCCAGATATTACTATCGAATGCGTAATATTTCTGTAGAAGCCCGTCGACTGCCAATTCGACTTCCGAAGGGAGGATAGGACCCCAAGGCTCTTGTTTGAAAAGCGACTCGGAGCCATCTTGTGACAAAGTTGCAGCCACATTCAAGATGGCCTGTGAATACACCTTGCTCATCTTCTGGGACTCAACCTCCCAGTCTGAAAGGTCGTCTTGATCTTGTTTAATACAAAGAGCATCAATCCAAAGATATTTGATGCCAAGGAGATAAGCAAGTTCGATGGCATCTTGGAATACCTGCGGTAGGCTCACAAGGTCGATGGAATTTTGCAGTTGCGCCATCGTAGACGATTGTAATTTTTCGTACGTTTGAGAACCCTAACAATGGCTTAAGGTCATGTAAGGGCCATTCGGAGCACTATGCTCTGAGATTATGAGCTTCACTTCGCCAGCCAGAGGCCCAAGGTACACCAGTCGAGTTGGGTACCATGGGGCGCTGACAATCTCTTTGCATTTTTCGTGATGTGTAGTGCATTCTTGCAACCAACTCCGGACGAGATCAATATCAATGCTGCTACTTCGGTCACATGTTGATGCCATAAGTTGACTTTTGCCAAATTCTATCCAAGATTAGCATCCCTTACCATAATGGATTGAAAAGGATAGCTTAAAAGGGAAAATATTGGTTCTACCTTCAGCAGTGACGAAATCTAAACCAACCTCGCAACCCATGCCATTTATATCTCTATTTTGGCTCGGAGATGAAATACCCACAAGTACAGACGCCAAAAGACGACTTTTTTCAGGCTGTTTAACGTGTATTGAGCCAAGCAAGGCAAATTCTACCTGTATAGACTTCCTACGCCAGACTTTGAATACTCTAGAGGTCTCGGTTTCGAGCCATCGGGCAAATTTTCTACAGACCCAGCACTTGCGAATGGATGAGCGTCGATATCTAGGTAGCGTAACGTTGATTTTTCTCTCACGGTTCTGGGCATTCTGATCTTCCTGAGAATAAATATTCTGAATCGCTGTGGTACATCGGCCACAAATCGCCATGGCAAACTAATTACTCGAGGTGACGAGGAGAGATTGGAAGGCAGTAAAACGCTAATATCGGTGTGTAGAAGGCGAAGTTTGTCCTCTTGTTTAGGTTTTAGCATACATTTGAGGCATATAGACGGAGTAAAATTGATGATTTACCTTAGCAATGAAGAATTAAACGCCGATCCAGTGATGACATCATACTAGCGATTGAAACAGTGAGAGAGGTCAAGATTGAGTCTGGGCCTTGAAATCTTATTCGACTTTACCCGTTGGAAAGAATTCGAATAATGAGAGAGAAAGCAGGTTGGCGCCACTGCCTTGCGGGGTATGATTGAAAGGCGATTATTAGCGCCAAGCTAGTCGCTTTAGCTCCGCACGTGGCCGACATCGGAAGCGAACCAATTAAGAAATATCATCCGAGATGCCCATAAACTCAGGATTAACTTTCGTGTTTTTTGTATCTGTATTCTGTTAGCGACTTGAATCCAAACGGTAATTAACACGGAAAACGAACCAAAAGAAATTCCGGAGCCATTCTGATACCGCGAACCCAGATCCAAATTCTTCAAGTCAAGCACACCCTTACCGCCAAACTGCGGTCCAAACTCCCTCTGCGGGTCAATCAATCTCTTATACTTCGTTTCCCGCCGCGATATCATTTTTCGCGAAAAGCTTCCCGCCCCGACCTCCGCCTCTGTCTTGAAAGTCGCAAAAAAAGGCCCATCGCAAGAGACAATCACCGCAAAAGCACAATCATGAGGTAACCCCTCCTTCACCAATTTCTTTTCACTCAACGTCCACCATACAATGAAAGGCTTGGACGGGGGTTTCGTCGCCCCTTGAACAATCATCTTGTGTTCTGCTGTATAACTACTTGATTTCGACACTGACAGGTTGAGCTCGGGAGTCACGGGTGCTAGTGGTATACTAGCCGTGATTCCGGTTTTGGTTTCCCATGCTTTCTTTTCTGGAGTTATCTCCCCGGTTGCACGCATGGGAGCATAAGACAATACACGCGGCTGAGAGGAATATGGTACAAATTCTGTCTGTTTCTGGAACGTGATCTCGAAGCGGGCGGATTTGAAACGGTATCTCTGTGGTGTGTAGGGTTGGAAGATGACATCGAAGATAAGAAGAGCGGATTGGAAATCGTTGTAGGTTCCTCGCTGGATCGATCGCAGGCGTACTGTCATGTGTGATTTAGAGATAATGAGCTCCAAGACCCCTTCTTCTTCTTCTTCTTCTTCTGCTTCCGGTCCAGGGTCTTCGGAAAGCGGTGGTCCAGCGAGAGAAATGGACGAGACGATTTGACCTAGGGTCTTTCGTCGGCTTTCCAATGCTTCGAACTCAAGCTGAAGCGGCTCATCTTGAGGATCCATGCGAAAAATGGTTATCTTAGTAGACGTTTTGTTGTCCGAAAATTGTGAACAAAGGAGAGCGTTGAGACAATTTTCGTCGAAGGGAAATGAATGAAGTCGTGATACGGTGATGAAACATCGTGGAAAGCACAGCAATCTCGTGTCAGAAGCTTACTGGCTGGGCTGGCCTCGCTTGTGTTCTTCTCGCAGGCTCAGCTTCAGCTTCAGCCTCAATGCGCATCCCCGCTTCGTCGCAATCGTCAGATCACTCATACTTCAAGGAGAACCTCAAAGTCTGAAAGAATCATTCTGAAATTCTCCAAAGATGGATGAACAAGTCAATTCTTACGATAATCACCTTCTCGGCAGCGTCACCAACGATGGCGACCAAAAAATCCTCCTAAAAGCAACGGAACTGCGAGGTAGCGGGCGTCTACACGATGCAGCTCTTCAGTACGATAGCCTTCAAGAGTCTCGCGATATACCAGGTGTTGTCATCTACGAAACACGTCTCCTGCTCATGAAAGGAGACTTCCGGAAGGCATCTTCACGACTTGACAACATAATTGGTCGCGACACAAATATTGCTTCGTCTCCTATTGAGGCTTTGATACTACTGATGAAAGTGTACTGCAATGTGTTTTTGTATCTTGAACTTCAAGAAGCAATAGATGCAGCGCGTAAAGTGCGGCAGATCTGGTTGGAGCCGGAAGCGGCAGAGAGAGAGCTATTCACAGATACTTATGTGTGTGCCTCAAGTTCATGAAGGAAGTCTGACAGAATTGCCTCTGACCTTGACAGGTTCTGCTTGAGTATTACTACCAAGGTATCATCACAATGAAACAAATGCTTCAGGAGCGGCACGTTGTTGAGGCAGAGTCCGCAGCCGTTCTCAAGCAACGAAGAGAACGACTTTACAAGAGTTTGATATTGCAGGGGAGGGTCTACGAGGCTTCGGAGGTCGCCATAATGGAGATGAAGTTTGGTAAACCAACCCTCGAGCAGCTGAATATCTTTGAGAATTATCTGGAGATGTTCGATAAAGGTAAAGTACAAAGGTGTAGAGAGTCTTACGAGCCTGACTTTTGATATCTAGATGCCTCAGCAGCCGTTGCAGACACTATGCCCCCTTATGCACTGGGCTTTTATGAATACTGTATGCCATTTTATGCAGCGCATATTCAGATATCGATCGGCAAGACCCTTTGCAGAATTGATCGTCCAACGGAAGGGGTGGAAAGTTTCAGAATTGCACTCGAATTGTTTGGTGGACTCGATTCGATCAACGGACAAGCACTCGCCAGGCTTCAGATCGCTATTCTCGATAAGACAGCAATGACGGATCCAATGAAGACTTGCGAGGACCTCAGAAGAATAGCAGATGATCTAATAAGCTGCGAAGACTGGATCGGGACTAATTCGGCTCTATGTGAACTATCGGAAATGCTTCAGTGCGGTCCACCCTCTTTTCAACCCCAATTTCAAGCTTGCCAGAAAGAAATAAAGGAGGTTTATAAACAAACGGGGAACAGGTTCAACTTCTGGCACATGCAGTCACAGGTCTGGATGTTCGAATTCATGAAGCCAACTTCTTTTGGAAAGGGCATTGAGATGTGTGAAGCTTTCTTCGAAGAAAACAGAAATACCTGCTCAATTCGGCTATACAAGGAAAATTTCGCAACTATGTTAGTAGTTGCGTATCAAGCAATCGGAGATGGCATTAAGGCGACAGAGTACGCCGAACTTTGTCTTTCTCTCACAAAGGAGGTTGGTGATAGAAAGCTTATCATAGCCAATGAAGTAACCGTTGCTGGGCTTCGGCGGGAGCAGCTGAGAACTTCTGCGCCAATCTCAGAAATTCAAGATCGCATATTGTCTCTAGCCGAGCTATTCCGTGAGAGTAGCGAGAGCGACAGTAGGCAGCGACTTGCTGAATTCCACACACTAGTTGCTATGGCTGTTTATCTGGCAGATCTTTGGGTTGTCCGATGGGACAGGTCCAGCGTCGAGGAACACAATCGGGAGAGCTACCTGAAAAATGCCATTCAATGGATCGAAGCCGGACTGGAGATTCTACCACACGTACACATCGATAACAAGAGCTCTTCCCGAGCATCGCTCGATTTTGTCCACGCCGGAATTTTGCAACGGATGGATCGAACGGCGGAGACTGTTAAGCTTTGCGAGAATATGCTTTCATCCCAAGGCGATAACATGCCGAAACGAGATAGAGCTAACGTTCAACATTTGCTGGCAACTACCTTCATGACACAAAGTGCTCGAACTTCCTCTTCGGAAAACTTCAACAGTGCCAAAGTTGCGTATCTTGAAGCTATAAATGCGGCACGGGAGCTTGGAGATATGTTAATGGCAGCTAGATGCCTGAAAGCATTGGTGCAAATGTGTTCTTTCTGGCGCCAAAGTTCTGTCGCTATGACTTTTGTTCTGGCTGATGTTCTGGGCTGGATACAGGAATGGGAAGAGATATGGGAAGAGATACTGAGTGAGGCTTCTGCTTACCGTGGATTACAAGGATTGGAAGTGCGACAACGACTTCGAAAAAACAACTCTACTGATCTCTACAAAATTGCTATCGAGCTGTGCAAAAACGACAACAATAATCTCCAAGCTTGGAAATGGACGCAAAAGGCGAAAGCAAGAGCTGTTGCCACTTCACTGGGATTGAGTCGCTTGATACCCTCCAACCTTTCACAACATCTGTCACAAAATTCGCTCGCTCTGCTTGAACGAGAGCACGCCTTGTTGAATGACATAGAAAGTGCGGATGAAGGGTGGAGATTCCATTTGCGGATGGAACATCTTGACCTGCGCAGGGAAATGAATTCGATTCCGGATTTGCGTTCGATCCAGGCAATTAGGCAAGGTGGATATCTTGATATCAGCGATTTAGATTCCATGTTTGGGGGAAGAAAAAACGTCCTCTGCGTCGACTGGGTGGAGCTAGAAGATGGAGCTTACCACATGATTACAGTTCGACCTGGGGAACTTCCACAATACTTTGCTACTGAGGTCGCTACTGCAGATGTTCAGGAGTGGCTGGAGTGTTACATATACGCTGAAGATAGTGTGGAAAAACTAGAAGACGCAATCCCCGAAGAACTGGAAGTGCTAGAGGGACTTGTTTCTCACCTTTCCAATATCGCGGCTGAAGGAGAACTTCTTGTTTTCGTTCCCACTGGGTTACTCTGCGCTATTCCTCTTCATGCCTTGAATTTGACACGAGGAGGAGACACTCGTCCGATCATCGAATGGAATCCAGTTGTATACAGCAATGCATTGGCCATATTCCGCCAAGTCCTTGCCCGCGCAACGAACATAGCGCCCTCCGAATCAAGCAAAGAATTCAAAGTCGCTGTGTTCGGAGATCCAACACCTGCTGACAAGGCCGAAAGCAGGATGGTGATTGAGATAGGAGAATATTTAAAAGCTGATGTTTTTGTTGGCGAAAATGCGACATCGCACGCTCTCATTGGGGCGATACAAAGACACAGCTTAATTCATTATCAGGGGCACGCCGAATTTCACTCCTCTGACATTCTCGAAGAAAGTGTACTGAAAATGTACGATAAAGATGTCACAGTCAAGAAACTCTTTGAAACTCCAGTCCTTCAATCACCTCACATATCACTTGTTGCCTGTCAGTCTGGGCAGCAGAAGTTAACGCTTGGAGATGAACCACTAGGTTTCTTGACTGCGTTGACGATTGCTGGGGCTGGCTCCGTCTTGGGGACTCTCTGGGAACTGGACGATGTATACGCCAGTTCTACTTTCACAGAACACTTCTATAAGGATCTGAGCAACAACATCCAGACAGGAAAGAAAGCCTTTGTATTCGATCTTGCTACGGCTTATCAGAAGGCAGTGCGTGCAATGCGAGAGAGAGATGAAACAAAAGGGTTGTACTTTTGGGTAAGCTTTTTCCATGGATTTTCCTTTTCCTAATATGCAAGCTCTAGACTCTAACGGTATGTACATACAGGCGCCGTTTATTCTCTATGGCTCACCGTGGCTTCTGTTCAACTCGGACCTTGGTTCAACTAAGTAGATCTATTGGTAGAGTGTGAAATAGATTTTCTTTGCATCTCAAAATGAATGCTTTTCGTCGGTAGGAATAACCAAAGAAAAGACAGCGACTGTGTGACCTACTTTGCAGAAAAGTGCATAGAAATGAAGTTCTGCCACTTTTTGCGCGTGAAAATAAGCTAATCCTTTTGTCCTATAACCATTATTAATGGAATGCTTGGGAATCCCCCTTTTTTATACCATTTTTCCAGAGTCATCACGGCATTTTGAACCATAGCATTGATTTCTTCTGCGCTCCTCGGCTTTCCATCTGCCGTCTTTGCATATTGAATCGGCAGTAAGGTCTTTGTGGATTCCGTCCACCCCACTCTAGAAACCTCTCTCGTCCTCTACTTTGTCTCTTCATCCCTCAGAGAATAGAACTCGGGTCTAGAAACACTCGCCAACCCAGAATTTTCGAACAATGAATAGAGGACGCTTAGGATGTCGTTTGCAAAGCTGAGTTATTTCGTGAATTCGATGAATTCGGTGTAGAGTTTTTTGCTTCCGGCTGGCATTTCCAGAATTCGACGCGGTTGAAATCCCACTCGTCCCATTGGATGTAGCCACCGGGAGCTCTGTTCCTGCCAATACTCTATGGGGATATTGAGGCAGCGCACATGACATACACAAGAGTTTAAGCAAATTCTACACAGCCGTGGGAATCTCAACTTTCTTCAATGCAGCGATAAGAATATGGACACGGACGAGGTCATAGCAGCCGTGAAACTCCTTAGGGAAAGGTTGCAGGATGTTGTGAGTAATGTACTTGACATCCGGCTTTGATTCCTTGTGGAAAAAACTAGGCTGCTCGTTTTCCCCCCAAATGGGGCCCCACGACATGTTAAGATCCTTGCATCAATTAAAAATCCGCAAGTAATTTTACTAAAAAGCTCGGTTTTTAATTATTTAAGCCCGGGCCTTTTTTTTTTACCTCTTTACCGAAGCTCATATTATTCAAGCTTCCTCCCGCCGCACGTCCTCGTGGGGCCCCATGGGGGAAAAAACGAGCAGCCTAGGAAAAAACCATCTGAAATTCGAAACCGTCGTATTTTTGAGGTTTTCTGTTGTGAGTTGGCATGCTTGACATCGCTTTTGCCGACTCGTCTATCCAGATTCTAGAGAGAATTAATGCCAAGACGTTTGGGGCGCTGAGAGAGTATACCCTGTTCCTGTTGCCACATCTGCTATTCTGATGAGCTTATTCTTTGGAAGTGATGGATGAATGGTTTCGGGGAATTCGTAAAGCGATGCAGTATCAGTCGGTGATTGAAAGCCTTCGGTTTGACTACAAACCGCCATGTTTGGCGTTGCTGTGATCAAGTAAGAATTTTCAAGATCGTTAGATCAGAACAAGGCTTTCACGCCACGTGATCATCCCAAATAAATTTAATACTTTACCAAAAAAAAAAAAAAAGGGTTAGACTTGAACACAAATGTCATCAAATCTTCTAGATCATTTTAATTTCAGAGCCCAAAGCGTAATAAATCTTACGGCATTTGAAACAAGCGTCCCTTGCAGTTCCTGCCAAGTAGCAACAGTTCAACTTCTCCCCCTATCCTATCTTCGCTTGTTTCTCAGCAATCGTCTGCGCATTTCTGCAGCCTGAGACTTAGATTAACCTTCAAAATATCTGACGTCGCTTTTAATACTTCCATATCCTATTTTGCCTTAAAACTGGGATTGATGCACGAAGCAACTGCTGCAACCTTGTTCCTTGAGGTCAAAGCCTCATCTGCAGACTTGGTTTCGCACAGATTCACAGATTCAGGCGTTCTCTCTCTTGTGCGTCGCATTCGGTTAGCAGCTTGCCGCTTTACTTAGGCCGGTGACCGCCCTCGGCTCACCATCGGCCCAGCTCCCAGTACTTTCTGGTAAGCAGGGTAAGCAAAAAAAAATTTCAATCTTGCTGTCCTCGGTGAGACTCGAACTCACGACCTTTGGATGGCCAAATTGTTAACAATCTTGTCATATATGTGTATATGAGACCAACGCTCTAACCACTGCTTCAAATTAGGGTTTTGAGATATTTTCTAGAATTGTTGGAAAGCTTACACTGAGCCACGAAGACTTTGCATAGAGCAACTTTAGATCGATGCCAGAAACTTCTAATTTAAAATTATACGTGTTGCAACATAGAGTGGGTCTCTAACAGTTCCGATTGGTGACGGAGAAACCATCGGACCGTCCCTTCTGAGAACACGAAAAGTACGATCGAAAGACCGCCAGGAACCCTTTGGAACTTCTCAAAATATTACAAGTGTCTTAAGTATTACTTATGCCATTTTTCGTTTCCTAATTTCGTTCATCATTGACGCAAAATCCCCAATCTGGTTCGATTGCATGAGCGCAGCTCAGTGGGCTGAGCTTTCCTATGTCGAAAGTCAGAGGTCAATGCCCCACTCTTTAAATGATTATCGGCAGAACATGATAAAAGAGAGCATTTGGACTATAAAATAATGCTTTAGTCAATCAAGATTGTTTACTTATAGCACCTCCGTTTGACATCTTATCGGCATCTGTTAAGTCCGTGGACGCTAAGCCTAATAAAGCGAGCATAGACAAAGTTATATTTTTTTATTAAAAATCGATTATTTCTTTTTGTATTTTAATAATTAGAAAAACGTAAAAGTTTAAATATTGAACTTATTAAATTATTTATTTTATTTATATTAATATATTTCAAATTTTTTTAAATTTGTTTAATATTTATAATATATTATAAAAAAAAAAATTTATTTTATAATAATAAATAATATATAAAATATAATTAAAAATTTAATAATTAATTTAAATTTTTTTAACTTTGTTTTTAACTTTTTTTTAATTAAATACTAAGTTAAAAAAAAAGTGTAATTATATAGTTTTGTAATAAGTCCGTCTGCTTGCGAGCTACTATTGGCGGGCTAGGAAATCGGTGACAGCAAATGAGTAGCCATTCACGGATAGGAACGGTCACAGCCATGTTTACAAAACGGGTTAGATAGCACAGCCACGTCCAAGTCTGCCTTCAAAAAAGCCTCACATCTAAACCTCAATTGCAACAGTACTCCTTTTTTTTAAAAGCCGTTCATCACACGCGATATTCTTTTCCCAGAATTGAGATCATTATACAGATATACACGTTCGATATTACTCCACCTGACTTAATTAGACCTAGCTATTGATACTGGGCGTCGAGAAAGAAATCGAGGCTTGTGACGCCCAAGATTTAACCGTAGCCTCGCCTCTATTTGTTATGCTAGCAGAGGAGCAATATGGATGGTCTGTCAAGCGCTGCTAGTGCTTTTGCTGTAGTGTCTTTGGCAGCTCAAGTTGCAAGCGGGATCCAGAAGCTTTGCGACTTTTGGCAATCAGTTCGAGATGGGCCGAAAGATGTTCTTTGCATTGTGAGGGATCTGGAAGTAGTTTCAATCATTCTAGATGAGATGCGACAAGAGGCGCACGGCGAAAGGCCTCATTCGCGAGCTCTGGCAACAACAATAGAAGCACTCGAGAGCTGTAATGGTAGCGTGGCTGCTTTGAACCACCTAATTGATGAGCTCCAGCCAGGATTCACTTCAAAGAAGCGGGCTCTCAAGAAGCGGGCAGCTTTGAAAGCTGCATGGAAAGGCGACATGATTCGGAAGTTTCGAGAAACCTTGAAAGACATGAAATTAACATTACTTTTGGCTAAACAAAACTCTATCGAGTATGCTCCCTACTATCTGAATTACATATCTAGCGAGTATTTCTGACATTTGCAGGCACTCAACTACCATTCGGGATAATGATCGTCAACTTGATCTGGAAGCTATTGCTCACGGGATGAGACTTCTATTGATGCAGAAGAGCCAAACAATGAACGCGATGGCTTCTACAAATTCTCTCAATTATAAAGAGCACATCCAAGCCCTGAGAGAGGAGTGTCAAATCATGTCAGCTCGCATTGCAAACCCAGTTGGCCGATATGGTGCCCAAAGCTTAACAGATTCAGCACTGTCAGAGTTCTCAGCCGAATCAGCCACCGACAAGATTGAAGACTTGGTTCAAAACAAGCTTAGAGTCCCACTGCCGAAGAAAACTCCAGCAGTTAAGTATTCCCGCGTGAGAGCCAGAGGCAATTTCGCAATCACTGGCCTATTTGGTACACTGCATATGACATCCTCGGTCATTACCAATGTCACTACTAGTTCAACAAGTGTAGCAGAGGAAGGAAGTGATGATGAAGGTCGAAGTCAGCTTCAGACCATTATCACTATTCACCCATCTCGATGGCTCTCGACAATTGGTTTGATGTTAGGTATTCAAATCATCATGTCACAATCGCTTAGAGGACTTGATTGCAGAGCGAGAACATATCGCGCAGTCCCTGATGATTCGCGAGTTTTCAGCCTTTGTCGGAGTGGTGATATTGATATGATCCAGCAGCTTTTCGACCGCGGGCAAGCTTCGCCATGGGATACTGATTCGAGAGGCCTGACTCCTTTGTTTGTAAGTCCTAGTATGTTGTATTAGTCTGTTAAAATATTGTCCCGGTCATCCTTTTTTTTAGCTAACGTGTTCATGTTAGTTTGCAGCACGCGCAAGACAGTTGGATGTATGTAAACTTTTGATCAATCAAGGGGCTGACGTCGATGCACGCACTCTTACTAATGAGTAAGTTACATTGGTTGAACTGGCTGATAGACTCGACTCCCTGACATATTTCAAAGCTCTGTGGCCTCGTATGCTTGTCTGAAAGAGTGTCAACTCAGCGAAAAGAAATCTTGTGAAGAGCACATTGAGGTCCTGAGACTCTTCCTCGACAACTTAGATTTCTCAGATGACATCAATTGCACAGGTCTCTGGGGATTGCGACGTCTTCTGATCACTGCTAAATGCAACCATGGATCGTGTTCTCATGCACGCGACCACCCCACAGCATTCCTATGGGCCTTTTCACTTCTCAAAAGTGATATCTCGCTTGCGATACCTGCCATGGCCCGTGGAATTGCTCAACTTATTAATCAGGCCGTCAAGCTGGACGATGTTGGCCTCCTTTCACTGTTGATCAGAGTTGCTGGAAATATTAATTCGAGAGAGCTACTTAAATGGTTCTCTCCGGCACACAATCTCGTCATGAGTAAGCCACAACATGAAATACGTCAATCTGACCGATTTTTGATATCCCATGGCTTGGATCTTCATGTTGTCATGGATGAGGAGTTTAAGGAGAGCGCGCAGTACCATTATAGCTCAGGCGAGAGTCCTCTATCATGCGCTATGAGGCACTCATTTTCATTCTCTCTCTTTCGAAGCCTTCTTCGAGATATGGATATCTATATTGAGCACTTTATAGACCAAGAGTTGAAAGAGCATTGTTTACAAGAGGCTAGTTGGACACGAACAACTCTTCTGCGACTTTTTGCTCTCGACTATCCACCTCTCGAGATGCCGATGATAGTATGTCGAACTTGCGGATGGGATGATGTCGCCGCAGAATCAACATGGCTTTCCGTGCTCGAAAAGCTAAAGTCTACACCTGAAACCATCTACAATGCCGAAGAAATTGTCTTAGCGAGGAAAATGGAAATTAGCAAGAGTGAAGATATCGTTGGAACGACTTGCCACTTGTGTAAAGCGGCAGAGTCGAGGACTACCTTCGAGAATTCTGATGAAGAGGATTCAATGTTTCTATTTCCTCTAACCTTGTAGATCTTTGCCCAAGTTTGGGTTTGGCGCTTTTCTACTGAAGGGAAAATAGAGCTTAGCAAGAAAAGTCGTCTTTGATACCGATGGCGTGACTGATGTCTGAATGGTTTTGCGATAATCACAGCAGCAGCAAAATTTCATTTTCCCCACCTGATACCGTCTGGTCCAGGTTATTGTTCAAGATTTATAAGCTTTGAGCACAGAGTTTAGATGATTCCATCGAGATTTAGTAGATGAAGCAGTGCAAACCAACGGGCGAGTTCTGTGTCTGATCAAGTGTTGCGTCCACTGTGTTAAAATGCCCCTTATAGATATGTACAATAGTGATCGCATTTGCAGTGCCCGCAATCTGGGCAAACATCTCCATAAACTGCTGGATTTACCTCTCTTCCACAAGTGCACTTTTATCATTTCAGTGTACAGTAAATTATTAAGAGCTTCACAAGAACTTACACATATCCACCAGCCCCGCGTCTGTGGTGCCGCTGGTCTGTCTACAATCCATCGTGAAGATTTGGGATCTTTGAATATTAGCTGACAGAACTATTCTTATTGTCGAAATGACTTACCGTTGAACGTTGGAAACCAAGCACTTAAAGCTCGATGGCAAGTTTTAAAGCTGTCCGCAAGTATAATTCCATGTCGACCCACTAAAGCAGTCTCCGACAGACTAACAGCCGTCTCGATAGCTGGAATAGGGATGCCGTGAGGCGTTGCGCAGCATTCTCCCGTGGATTGGAACTCATCTGCCACATTCCTCTCTGGAAAAGGATTAGGATTCTGCGAGTTCATCTCCTTGACTTGGAATAAGTTATTTAAACTCAATCGATATGCGGAGCTTGTGGTACAGTACTGAAGCCTTTGCATTTGAGATACTATGGTTAGTCTTTAACAGGCTTGGCATGTGACACTAGATAAGCCACAATATACACTATTGAATAGTAGAAGTAGAGGTAAAGAAGGTTTTTGGGAGGAGAATAAAAGTTGGCACAGCCGGGAATACAATCAAATAATGATTTCCCGCTGATAATAAAAAGAAAAATTAGTAAAAACCTCTTTTTACGTGTTCTCCTCTGATTTGCTTTCATATTCGGGGGTCAGACAAGGCTGCAGTTTATAAGTCACGTTATATATCATTCGATCGTTTGCTCCAACGCAGATATAATTTTAACTTTATAATTTATTATTCAAAATTGCTACAAATATATAATAAATTAATTTAATAGTATATATTAATTAATATTAAATTAATTTTTATTTTAAAAAAATTAAAAATTAAATAATAAATTAATTTTTATAAAAATATTCAAATAAAATATAATTATAAATTATAATATACGTTTTAAATTAATTATAAACGTTATTTTTATTCAATTGAATAATATTTAATAATTATTCAAATAATTAAATAAAAAAAATTTATATTATGAAAATATAAAAATTTAAACTTTTAATTAAATAACTAGTTAATATCCCAAAGAAGTTCAATAAAAGGGAGGAGATCAGATTTTAGGGAAGATCCCAGTGTTACGCAATCATCATGAGCTGTTTCCAATCCAGTCCCCGGCAAATTTCAAGGATCAAATCTGTGCGGGAATTCTGGGCCTGAGAAGTGGGTTGCGTAATATGTGCTGCAAATATTCTTGCTGCCAAGAGATTGTTCGACTCCAGTGCATTAATAAGGGCTTTGTCAAGTTCATTTTCGTTAAGGGTCGGGCCATATTTGAGCATGATCTTGATCGATTCCTCGTAGCTAGTTGAGCACTTGTTGGTGAACGATTGGAATCTGTAGCCAATCTCTCCGTCATACCTAAAGAAACAGACTGATAATCTTGAAGGCAAATCTTCTTCAGGTATTCGTTCGGGTTTGAACAGGTTAGTGAATACCTCGTTCACGATAGTGTTTAACAATGCTGACGAGTACAAGTGCTTCTCCAGTGAGTAATGCTGTAATAGAAGCTGCTCAGATCTCTCGGAAAATACGAGAAGAGTGAGAAAGATGTTTGCAATCCGTGGATCCCGCACGAGTTCGAAGACTTGTTGATTTTCACCTTGGTAGCCAGCTAATTGGAGTGAAAATAGACAGGGCTCCAGAATTAACTCCCCTCGGTCGAGGAAATAATGTAGAGCAGCAAAATTTTCAGCAACGGTAGCCAGAAACACCAAATCACGGAAGTTCTTGGGTGGGCTGAAGAAAATAGACAGATCCGGAGCATTGGGAACGTCCCGAGATAATTTAGACGACCTCCAGCGTATATCACCACAAGAACTCCTGTTCGGATTGTCTGCATAGCGCTCCAACAACGTACCTGTGCTCGGTGCACAACAACCTCGGTTGCACGACCACGGCAGGTAGAGCATCGGACCATATCCTCAGATCGGAGGTTTGACCAAGCAAAGATCAGGTTTACGGTACCCGAATCGATCAATAGATTCCAATTCGCGCTTCAGATCTTCAGCTAGAATCTCGACCTGGGTATATTCACTCGTCCAGAGATCTCGCTGAGCGTGTCCCGGAAATATGTCGATCAAGATGAAAGACGTTTTCGGTAGATCCGTAAATGCTTGTGCTGGTAAAGCCTTCGCGTCCAAAATTGTGTATAGTGTACTCTAGGCTTTCAACAGCCACCATCTTGCAGCACGGACCCATTCATCGAACCCGATTGCCACCCATGGTCTGGATACCTCAGCCTCCGTCATGAAAGCTTGTGACAATAAAAGTTGATAGCCTCTGTTAGTTACGTCGCTCAATTTGGGAGTGCCAATCATGTCTTGGATGCTGTCGACATTGCGAAGCATTCGATTGCTAAGGTTCTCGATTCGTTCTAACGAAGAACAGCGGTTAGGTGCTTGGTAATTTGATATCGAAGGAAGTCGAGAGATGCGAGCTGGAAACTGCGGGAGTCTGCAGCTTTACGTGTCATCCTAGGCATTATGCAGCTACATATGCTCTGCTCCAATAACGCGAAGCCCAATGATAACGCCTTGGGAGTTTACAACTTCGCGTAAAATCTTACGAATAAAAAAGTCCTGTATAAAATTGAAAATTAATTATATTTTTATTCTTATTGCCTTTACTTGAGCTGAGGGCGAGCAAGCCTTGACGGAGCCTGAGCACGCCTTTGAGTCAGCTTGCCCTGCGCACCATCGTGCGGGTCCTATTTTGGCGCCCTGTACGCCCTGTGCGCCCCAGCTACAGTTTCCTAGCTGAGTTCGCCAGGGCACCCAATCTGCTGCCCTCCAGAAGCGCCCCTCCCTGCCAGCGCGAAGCGCTGCGTAAATCGTTCCACATCGCCAATACCTGCCATAATAGGCCTAAAACCCGCTGGGAGATAAGACATAGGCAGGGATGCAGCGTGAAATCAACTTCAACTTATATAACTCTCTGGCCCGCACGTCGGAGGCTGTTAACTTCTCACTTGCTCTCCTCTTATTCTTTTACACACACTCGTCTCTACTGTGAACCCATGGTTAGCAAGGCAGTCCACGACACCCTCGCGGCATTTGTCGCTGAACGCGATTGGGCAAAGTTCCACACTCCGGAGAACCTCGCCAAGAGCGTTGCGATCGAAGCCGGCGAACTCCTCGAGTGCTTTCAGTGGGGTGCAGAAGCCGACCCGAAGCGCGTACGCGAAGAACTTGCAGACGTACTGACCTACTGTCTGCTTCTCGCAGATCGCATCGGAGCCGATCCTGAGCAGATCGTGCTGGAGAAGCTCGAAATCACGCGCAAGAAGTATCCCGTTGACAAGGCCCGAGGAAGCAGCAAAAAGTACGATGAGCTCTAAAATGGTGCAGCTAGAATTCTCCAAAGCTGCCGTTACAACGTGGAAGTTCCACGACGAGAAACATGGCAACTGGCCTGTCGTATATGTATTGGATGACGGCCGTGATACTACTCAGGCCAATCCGAACCAACTGAGGGACATCTACGTTGGAGAATCGCTCAACGCCGCAGGCCGACTGCGTCAGCACCTCGAAACACCTGAAAAACAGCACCTCAAGAATATTCGCGTCATCATCGATGAAAAGTTTAACAAATCGGTCTGCCTGGACTTGGAGTCCTACCTCATCAAAATGTTGGCCGGCGACGGTACCAATCGGGTGCTCAACCGAAACAACGGGATCACCGAGTGCAAATACTACCAACGGGAGGTGTATCGCGAGGGCTTCCGTAATATCTTCGAACGACTCAAGGCCGATGGTGTCTTCACGCGAAGTATCCCGGAAATCGAAAACAGCGACCTCTTCAAGTTGTCACCGTTCAAAGCGCTGACGGAAGATCAAGCAACTTCGGTAGAGGAAATCGTCCAGGGGTTCCTCATTGACGTCGAGAGAGGCGTCAAAAGCATGATCGTGATCCAGGGCGATCCAGGCACTGGCAAGACGGTCGTGGCCATATATATGATCAAATTGCTCGTCGACATTAAGACATTCACTTCACTTGAGGATCTAGATAGTGACTCGCGATTCTCTAACTTCTTCACCAAAACCAATCAGAGGCTACTCCAGGGTCTCCGCGTCGGCCTGGTCGTGCCGCAGCAATCGTTGCGAGAGTCTATCAAGAAGGTCTTTCGGAAGACGCCTGGGCTTAACCCGTCAATGGTCATGACACCCTTCAACGTGGGACAAGCAGATGGAACTTTCGATCTGCTCTTGGTTGACGAGACTCATCGGCTCAATCAACGTGCTAACCAACCATCGGGAGTACTCAACGCCAAGTTCGCAACCATCACAAGAGAGCTCTTTGGCAGCGATGATATCAGCAAGACTCAACTTGATTGGATACGGGCGAAGAGCCAACATCAGATCTTCCTTTTAGACGAAGCGCAGAGTGTTCGACCAGCAGACCTGCCCCCGGAGCTGCTGTCGGCCCTCGTTGCTGACACTCGTGCGTCAGGGCGGCATTTCCAGCTTCGGACTCAGATGCGCGTACAAGCGGGATCCGACTTCGTGTCTTACGTTCGCTGTATTCTCGATCCTCGACCTCTCTCGGCTCCATGCGTGAGACGAGATTTTGGGGAATATGATTTCCGCTCGTTCGACAACGTTGCACACATGCGAGACGAAATTTTCCGCCGCAATGCCGAAGTGGGCCTTTCACGCATCGTCGCTGGCTACGCATGGGAGTGGAAGACCAAAAGGGACAAAAACGCGTTCGATATCGAAATCGACCAGACGCGGCTCTGCTGGAACAGCACCCCGACCGACTGGATTGCTTCTAGCAATGCGCTGGCGGAAGTGGGATCTATTCATACTGTTCAGGGATACGACCTAAACTACGTTGGCGTCATCATTGGTCTTGATCTGCGATTTGACCCTGAGCGAAGGCGTCTTTTCATTAATCGCGACTCGTACTTTGACAAGAAGGGCAAGGAGAACAACCCGGCTCTCGGCAGGACCTACTCGAACGATGACCTGCTGCGATTCATCACGCAGATCTATGCCGTGCTCATGACGCGCGGGATGCGGGGAACGTACGTTTATGCGTGCGATCCCGGTTTGAGGGAGTATCTCAAAGCTTTCATCCCATCTCCTTCTTGAAGTCATGTAAACTCTGCGGTAAACTTAAGACTGAAACATTAACTCGAATTTTTTTTTTTTGGGAAAGTTTTAAATAAAATTGAAATAAAATAAATCCACTTTTTGTATCGAGAAGTAGTAGACCAGCGAATAGAAAGGAATATTGCGATAAAAACATTCGAGGCCGCGGTAAAAGAGTATTTGAAATAATAATCGTTTTGATCTTGTAAAGAATAGTAAGGGGGTCGATTGCTTGCTGCTTCATCAAAAAGGGGAAAGGGACGCGGGGTTACTATCTCTTTGACGTTGGAATATATCTCCGTGGTAGTCTTCGCGTGCTGTGCGATTTGTGATTTACTAGCCGGGAGCATGTCGACATGATCGGCGAGACTCCAGATATTTATTATTCGAGGAGTCGAACCCAGGCTTTGAATTCACCTTGTACATATCTTGTGACCGGCAAATATAGCTCATGATCTACATCTCTTCATACTTATAGGAGGCGAGAGTATTCGGGCACAAGGTCCGGCCAGACATGTCTCAAGCCATCTTTACTTATGACCGGATGCAACGCAGCGCCTAGCGACTGGAGCCATCCTTCCAGAAGCTGGTCGGTGAAACGAAGTGTGCTTTTGGAGTTGATATTCCCATAGAGAGGAGGCCATGCTCAGGACTGGCTCCGGCACTTGCTGCTGGGTCACGTAATATTTTGAATAAGCTTCTGACATCTTCGACGCTTCTCATTCCCAATCTTTTTATCGTCCTGTAAGATGCAAAGCGAATCAATCCGGAGATACGGGATACTGAGTGCTCTTATAATCTGCATAGCATCTTGAAATGTTTTTGGAGCATCATCGAAAGAGATTCGTTTCATCCGATCGGCAAGGGTTGTGGAGGTCGTTTGGAGCGAAATTCTCTGAGCCCCAGCAATAACTTAAAGCGACGTATCTGCCTGACGCTCCGTTATTGACCAGGAGCTTGAAATCGTGATCATCGTTGGATGTGCTGAGATCAAGAACTCGTGTGGGAAGTAAAGGGCAATCCTGTGGTACAGAGCGTATGGCTGGAGCAATCAAACATCCAGCGGGCTATAATGTCCACCGTGTACACAATGTTAAGTGTTTGCAAAATCGTTGGGGGCACAACGAAATCTGATTCTCGATTAGCTCGTTATTTGTGGTGGGTATCAAATGGTCGCACCTTCTTGGTGGTCGAAAATTTCCAGGTTGTATTCCAGATGTTTCCTGCCTGAGAACAACTGTACCGAAAGGCAACCTTCTCGAGGACGAGCAAGAGTAATTTCGTCAGTTGTTGTAAACATGTAGAGTTGCTGCGAACTGGCATTCATGAAATCGTTGAAAGCTGATATGCCGTGGTGAATGAGTGTGCAGACGGGACAACCCTCGAGGAACGACTTCACAAGCTCGGAATACTCAATCCAACAGAGCGTTCATGGCGAAGTCTCATCTAAATCATAATAATCAAGATATTGAGGTCATGAAAGGCGCTGACAGCTTGAGCGTCATGGAGTTGAGTCATGATTGAGTTTTGAGAGCGGGGTACTGCCGAGTGGGATTCTGCTACCCGAATCTAGATGTTCGAGTTTGAATTTCCTTGAAAGTCGTAATATCTCTCAAATGTGTTGAACTCGAGACTGTCAAGGTCCGAATATGTGTTGCCTGTAGCCAAAGCAACCTAACGTTGGTTCAGGGTTGGCAACCCGGTGTGCTGCTTTGGATATCGATGAAGGTCAACAGAATTCAGTTTCGTTGGAGAACCCATAACAACGAGCGAACTTCGACGCTTTCATGTCGTCCACTGGTATCTTCGGAATGCTGACGCACTAATGAAGGGTCGAGTGAAAAGTTGAGAGGTTGAAAGCGAGGCATTCACGTGGTTCTCTGCTAGGCTGAAATGGACACGGCAGACTACCCCCTTCCCACATCTGTGAGTCTTCACACGTAATTCCCCCCTCTTATACATATATTTTGTCATTAAGGAGTCCGGCATGTGAAGTTTCATTCGCTTCAAGATACTTTCTCTTGGCAGCGCTCTTGCTCTCGCGACCTCGCCTGGAAATGAACCACATTAATTCAAACATTCTCTTCAACCTCGCTCGAGTCCTCCAATAGTGTCTTTCCATCCAAATCACAAGTGAGCAATAAGTCTCTCGTCAACTTTCCCTCTCTGTTATACCCTTTCACAAACATATCACCCCAATCACCCACCGTATTGTCCATGGTCGTCTCCGGTTTCGTCTCACAAAAATAACACATTTGGCTTTTCAACCCCTTCATCAGATTGAGGCGAGGTAATTCGGCCACAACCGTATTGTACTCGTCCCAGGTTAGGAGATTGTTGGCCATGCGATCAGGTCCCTGGAAGTCAGCCCAGATACCGTAGGCTACTGCTTGCACTTCGGGTTCTTTGTGAAAGACGATGGAGCCGATCGTGTGGAGGGCTATAGCGTCCCAGACTAGTTGCAATCGATGCTCATCCCAATCTGGCGCCTCCTCTCTCAGAAAGTCCCTCGCAGCGTCCGCGCCATCGACCTCAAACCTCTTATCCTTGCTCACCAACTCTCCCGTAGGATCCCAGCCAAGATCATGCATCAAGGCTGCAATGGCATGGACTTCCTGATCTCTTTCAGCAAGAGCTGGGAGCTTAGAAGCGATGATGAAGCCGAAGAGCATAGAGCGCTGGATGTGATTGAAAGCGAAATCGGTCGAGTGTACTCTGGTGAAGGAGAGTGCTTTGGTGATGAGCGGGGTATCTGGGATAGTGACTCCAGCGAAAAGGCGGGTTTGTAGAGGAGCCATCTTGGACACACTATTCGGAAATGACTGCGCTTGGTGTTGGACTGATTGATACGATTCTTCGAGGATGGTGAAGTTATGATGCTGCTTCAGATTCGCTCCCCACCAAAGCACTGTTCGAAGCCCATTTCATCACTGCAGGGTGTACTAGACTATAGGATTTAGCCGACAGGCTGCAGAAGGTCCAAAGCAGACTGACTTTTGTATCCTAGTAGAGGTCGCACAGCTGTAGGTATCTGACGCTTGCCACATCTTATTGACGAAATCAGCACCCTGAGCAAAACCTGTCGCTTTCATATGGTTCATTGAAGTCTATCGTCCAAGGGTCACATTGCGACATATATTATGTCGAGCTTGACGCGTCAAGGAAGAGGAAAGTTAGGTAGGAGGAACGAAAGGCACTCTCACGTGGTTAGGAACTAGGCTCAAAGCGGGGGACCGAGGTTTGCCAACCTCTCGAGCTCCCACCTTCTCAAATCCACGAGTTCTCACATCAACACGGACATCCACCACCTACAACCAGATTCGGGGGTCTCGGAAGCATCAGCTCTAGCATCAGAGACTACGGTGCCTTCTAATCTGCCGGTCCCCTATCATACGCGCTGCCCCTCCATTGGAGCGCAAGACGAGATTCTCCGTATGCGGGGTCTCGTTTCCCCTGGCTTCGCAACCACATTGAGCCGACAGCTACCCCAGAACACGGTTATGGAGAATCTTTTGGGATAACCTCAGCAGGCAGATGATCAGTCAGATCTCATTGATGCGTTTTGCACAAGCCGCGGTAGGTACGGGATGAAGTGAGCTTATATAATTCACTCTCCCGAGATCATTGTGTTGACAAGTGTCTGCAATGTTTGCCATTATGTCGTTCTCTCATGGTCTCTTGGCAGTCGTTGCCTGTATTTCTTCCGTTTATGCGCTACCTGCGGAATTGACTCGACGGCTAGACAATGGGCTCGCAATTACACCGCCGATGGGGTATGTCCTCTCCCAGAAACTTACATTTTGCCCTACTAACTATCGCAGATGGAATTCGTACAATCACTACTCCTGCGCACCGAACCAAAGTATTGTTCATTCGAATGCACAAGCATTGGTGGACCTAGGACTGAAAGCTCGAGGATACAGTTTTGCAACAGTTGATTGTGGATGGACTCTGCCAAATCGAACTGCGAATGGAAGTCTAACATGGAACCCCGATCGATTCCCAGATGGCTACTTTGCATTGGGGGACTTCATACATTCACTGGGCTTAGGGTTCGGTGTATACTCTGATGCAGGGATTCAAATGTGCATGACTGGAGAACCTGCTCAAGTTGGCGGATTATGTACGGAGAATGTCCCAAACTAAGATTCTCCATAACACGCTAATATATGCTTAGTCCACGAGACACAAGACGCGGAGACCTTTGCGTCCTGGGGAGCGGATCTTCTGAAATGTACGTTCTTTGATTAAGGAAGATTGCCATAGCTAATATGTCCAGACGATAACTGCTATTCCGAAGCTGCCGCTGGTTACCCAAATACAGATTATACGCCAGTCGTATCTCCATCTGGCCGCTATGCCAACATGACGGCCGCTCTCGCTTCTCTCAGCCGAAAAATCCTGTTCCAGATCTGTGATTGGGGTGTAGACTTTCCTTCTGCATGGGCGCCGGCGCTTGGAAATACGTGGCGAATCACCAACGACATCATACCTGCCTATCGAACTATACCTCGGATCCTGAATCAAGCAGCACCGCAGACTGATTTTGCTGGACCTGGGCATTGGTTGGATCTTGATATGCTTGAGGTTGGGAATAATATCTTCACAATTCCGGAAGAGCAGACTCATTTCTCGCTATGGGCAATCTTGAAAAGCCCTTTGGTAATCGGAGCTGCTTTGAAGGATACTTATACGAGCATTGCTCAAGCTTCGCTGGATATTCTTATGAACGAGGATGTCATTGGGTACAACCAAGATAGTCTGGGTATTGCTGCAAGCTTCAAAAGGAGATGGACAGAAGAGGGGTATGAAGTTTGGGCAGGTCCATTGAGTGGCAGCAGAACCGTTGTAGCGCTGATCAATCTCGAGGACTCGGCGAGAGAGCTCACACTGAACTTTCCGGACGTTGGAATACAGAAAGCAGCATCGATCAAGGATATCTGGAACAACATTACCACGGAGAACGTCCTAACTTCGTACACCGCATCCGTCCAAGCTCACGGAACCATTCTTCTCGAACTTGGAGGCACAACTGCTGCAGGAACATTTTCTGCCAGCGACGCTACCACTTCTGGGTAAGATTCCTCCACTCAAATATCCCACCCGAAACTAACCATCCAGGCAAACCACAACATTCACCAAAATCTATGGATCAACAACAAGCAACAATTACACCCTAACCATCAATTTCTCCTCCGCCACGGACGCAGCAAGCACAATCCATATCAACAGCACGCCTTACACTCTTCCCGCTGGCTCCTCAACCCTCACCGTTCCCATTTCGCTCGCGGCAGCAAACAACAATACCATTTCAATAATCTCCCCAACTGCTCCCTCATCCCTCACAATCGCAAACCCACCACCGACTCTATACCCTTCAACCTCGTTCACCACCCTCGGCTCCTCCTCCCGCACAACTTGCTCAAGCGGTCTCTGCACCCCCGTAGGCTCAAAAATAGGCTACCTCTCCCCCACCGGCACCGCTGCCCTCAACCTAACATCCCCATCCACCTCTCTCACCGGACCAAAATTCCTCAACATCTATTTCTGCAATAACGATATAGCGTTAAGCACTTCTTGGACCACAGGCACGAACACGAGGAATCTGACCCTGACTGTTAATGGGGTTACGGAGAGGGTTGAGGTACCGTTGAGTGGGAGGAGTAGTGAGTTGTTCAGTCCGGGGCTTGGGTGGGAAGATACGGGTGTTTTTGGTGTTTTGACAGAGGGGTGGAAGGAGGGGGCGAATGAGGTTGTGGTGGGGAATGTTTATGGGAGTGAGGGGGTGGTTAATTATGGGGCGGATTTTGTGGGGTTGGAGGTCTTTTGGTGAGTGAGGAGGGAAGTGAATGGTATATGTGGAGTAGGTTGTGGGTGAGTAGTTTTTATTCATATTTTGCAGTCATATATATTTTGGTATTACAATACATATTGGATGGGTCATGTTCATCCTCGAGATAACCTAAACCAACACCTCCCCCCACCACCCCCAAAAATTCCATCCATTCCTTGACGCCTGATCCCATGCCTGATTCCTTCCATCCCAATATCTAAAATTCTTTCCTCCCAAGATCCGTTTTCTCCATTATTCCTCCCTCACGCCTTTCATCTCACTCTCATTCTCTTTCATGCCAACTCCTGTTTCCTCCCAGGATACTTGCTCAGCATTTCCACCTCCGCCTCGGCAACATCGTACCGTACTTTCCACTTCTTCAGCCTCTTTCCTTCTAACATTCTCATCCCGATGACTTCAGACCCTCAGTCACAGAAAAACAAAAAATTCTCATCACTACTATGCAACGTCCCCTGCACCACAAAACTGCTCGTCGTACTCGTACTCTGCACCACCGCCACACTAATACTACTAGCCTGTACCGTTTGTGCTGCAGCTGAAGCAGAGACTACGACTGCGGCTGAGGTTGCAACTGATGCTACGGAGGCGGAGGCGCTGGATGAATGAGATGAGGAGGCGCCGGAGGCGGCTGCTGCTTCGCATTGTGCTTTTGATGAATGTCAGCTTATCGGTTTATGATATTGATTTTGAAAAAGAGAGGGAGGAAAGGGGAAGAACGTACTCTGTTGTGTATCACACTGACCCACGGTCAACCCATTAGCACTACCCCCATTCGCAACATCCGCACACGCATTATGCTGATCGTTACAACTCCTCGTCGCTGCGCTGTCGAAATCTGTAAATGTGTTTGTTCCCACGGCGAAGGGGCGCGTGGAATCGCCTGTTGAGGTTACGGGCTCTGCGGCGGCGCCTCCAAGGGCGCTTGAGAATGCCTTTGGGTCGTTAGAAAGAGAAGATGGGAGGGAGGGGTGGGAGAGAAGGGAGAAAGGGCGATGTGAGAGGGGGAGAGGAGTGGGAGAGGGAAGTAATGAGAGGGGATAGGTACGAAGAGGTTGGTGGAGGAAGCTGCAGCTACGGCGCTGGCTCGTGGTCGCAGGAGGCCGGGGAAATCGATTATCATGTCGCCTGGATTTGCTGCTACCATTTTGAGCATGCCGAGTGCTGCTATCGCGACAGCAGTTTTTATGGATAGCTTCATCTTGAATATCTTCCTCTCTTCGATGGATCGTCTTGGATGAGGGCTGCGTGGTGCCGTTGGGATCTTGTTCCCCACAATTGATCGCAGGTATGCAAACAGCAAGGAAACAAATAGTGGAAATGCAATCTCAATCCCTCAACGCCTCGCGGAGAAAATTCGAAAGTATCGTAAGATTAAAAGAAGATAGTAACAGGAGTTTAACTTCGTAGACTGAGATCTTGACATCTCGAGATTGAGTTCAGGCGACAGACACTCGGGCTCACCCATCTTGGTCGTGGTGCAGCGATCTTGAAACGCGACCCCTTCGAGCCTCAAACCGTGATGCTACAATGGCAATTTATGCGCCGCGCTCCTTTTTGACTCTCCCCGAAGATTCCCCATTCACTCGAATAGAGATCTCCTTCAGGAAAGAGTGTCGAAGGGGAAATGGGAGAAAGATGCAGGAGGATAGAGACGAGGGTTGTGATGGCGGTTGGAAGAATGTGTTTGTTGGGGTTTGGATGAACGAACGGTTTTGGAACTCGAATCCAATCGAGTGCCGAGGATTTCCCATTTCGATTTTCTGGTGTTAAATGGAAATCTGACTGGAGAAAAATAAAGAAATAGCTCCGGTAGTGGCTGCGGGTAAGTACAGCATGCAAGTCATCTATTCGTTGAGCGTATGGATGAAATGCTGATGGAGGTAGCACGGAATCGGGAGTCAGCCGAACCGATCGGGTCGAGCGATTTCGATGAAAAGTTAGAAGGCTTTTACTATTAATATATCTAGCGGAAACCAATATATTTGATAACGGGTGATGTGGCCTGTCTAGTGGGGAAGTTTGAGGGGTTAAACCTCGAAGCATCAATGTTTCCATTTCATTTTTGAATATTGGGATCGAGGCACAACAGGAAAACGTCTCGTCAAGGAGGTTTTTATGTATTAAGCTACAGACAGTATTCGTAAACAATATTGCATACGTTGCAACGTAGTATTCCGCTCTCGCTCTCCCATCCTTCAGTCAAATTGTGAAAGGAAACGAAAAAGTAACTCTGCGCCATTCTAATGCAAATGCGTTCAGATTCCAATCCTGAAATCGAACATGAGTATCTCACCCATCTCTCCTATGGCACGTATGCAAGTCGACCGCTAGAAAAACACAAAGAAACAAAGATTAAAATCATATTCTCAACTCCTCTAAAACGTATGCTTTAAAAGTTCGATGAAGCATTAACGTTCTGTCTCGCCGGGTTATGATAATTCTCCAACGTGCTCTGGAAAGGATTTGGTTGTCCAGCCGCAGAAATACTGTTGTTCTTCTCGTGTCCATGTCCTGCACTGCCAGCCCTGAAGCCCATCAATCCATCATCGTCATCTTGTTCCTTCTTGCGGCCCCAGATTCTCCATGCTACGACGAATAGGCCAGCGAGGATGGCTGCTCCGCCAATGCCGACGACGACACCGATGACGGTGTTCTTGGTCTTGGTGCTCATGCCAGATGAAGAGGAGGTGCTGTCGCTAGAGAGAGCAGCGGTTCCAGTTGATATAGTAGCGCCGATGGTGGTAGAAGAGGATACGGAGGTGACGAGTGAACCGGAAACGGTCATGACCGAGGTGATGAGGTCAACGCTTGTGTAAGATGAGGTGGAGGTCACCAAGGTCGATGAACTCGGCTCTGGGGTGGAGGTGGAGGTCTTCGAGTCCGAGGTTGTCTTCGCCGCTGGTGTGCTTGTACTGCTCGATGGGGGTGTAGAAGTCGATGATGCCGGGGGGGTAGAACTTGGCTCTGTTGATGAAGGGGTACTGCTGGGAATGCTGCTCGGGCTCGCAGATGAAGAGGTTTGGGAGGTAGGTGTAGAAGATGGCGTCGAAGAGGCCGGTGTAGATGAAGGCGTATTGCTCGTTGTCGACGCAGCACTGTTTGTATTCGACGCGCTTGAGTTGGTTGTCGAGTCCGACACGGCCTTCTTGCCAATGTCCTGCCTGCCAAAGATGTTGACATCGAACCAGCTGGCCTGCGCAATGGCAAGGAAGATGGTGATGACCGCGAACAGTCGTAATTGCCGTCGTGAAAACATCGTTGACGGTGTGGTGTTGAAGTTGGAAAGGAGAAGGGAATGTGGTGTCCCCTCGTATTTGATGTGACCAGGTGCGACAGATATATTACCTCTCGCTCGTGTGGCTGTGCAGATGTTTTCGTTATAATGGTATGCGAGTATCGGTGAAGCGAATGAAGTCGGAAGTCGATAAAGTTGTCCTGAACGAATGGATGGGTAAAATAAAAGGGTCGTGAGTCGAAGAGAAGTTGGAAGTTGGAAGTTGATCGTGTGTTTGTAGATTCCAGGGAGAAGCCCAGATCGGTGTCGGCCACTTTGCGAAGATTTCAGAGTTACGCTTAGCGACACTACGGCAGCCTGAAAATAGCTCTTAGTGCCCGATTAGGATGAACATTGACAGGCGGCCAGCTCAAAATGTGCATAAGCCCAGGCACATTTCTGCACAACTAGAACTGATGGAGAATAGGAATAGTTATCTGCATCGCGAGAACGTCCATAAAGTCAGACAATTCTAGAAGTACACTCCTGCTCCAATTTAAAGAGGTTATTCACGATAACCTTCAACTTCTGTCTCACTTGGAATAATCTCGTATTACCGTCAACGATCAACGGCGGATCTTTGCGACTCCATTCGCCTCGCAGCTCGTCTCTTCTTCATGTCTCCTCTTTTTCTCGTATCACGGTCTTGTCCGCCCTCCTTCACACCAATCAACACCGCCTCAGTAGCACGGCAGTCAGAAAATGAAACCTGACAGCACCAAGCTCGCGCACCCTCCTCCGGATCGTCCGAACATAGGCTCAAAGTTCTCAGACGTGACATGAACTGGTCACTCGTACTTAAAGTCCTGTCGATCTTCCTTATGCATAAAGCAAGGGACATGGAACAAGAAACATGCCCTGACAAATGACGTCGAAGATCATCGATTGCATAAGGATATACTTGGTTCTTGCAGCATTCCCTATCAGGATTCATTCCCATGCAGAGAGATGGACGTGTTCGTTTGATGGTCTGCGAGGTGTCAAGATGCGGAAAAGGGACGCGTTCGGATGCTGAAGGCATAAGAGCTCGAGATATCTTTATCTGACCGAGTTTAACCTGGGAGATCTGTCGGATGATCTTTGGAACCGATGACTTGCTCAAAATGGCCCAAAGAAAATCTGCTTAGTTGCTGTGAAGATATACTATCACGTGACTATCAGCTGATGCTCTCCATGAAACTGAGTTTGATGACGTGGTGGAGGATTATCTAGGAGAGCAGAGTGTTCCAAGTGCGGAGATTATTGCAACATGCAGAAATTAGGAGTTCGGATGAACTTCACCGACAGTCCAAGTCGAAACTGTATGGTCGAGCTTCATGACTCGATGCTCGAGACATTCTCTCACAGTATGAGAGCACAAAGTAGACCCGATCATCCTGAGTTCATTTCCTTTCTAGTCCTTCTTTATGCTTGAGCTTACTTTGCTGTCACTTTCACACAAGGGACTAAGGCGGCTTCTCCGGATTCTGCAACTTATAGGTGCGGATTGCCTGACAGCACTTCATCTCATCCGCCTCTCCGACTTCTGCAGGTAGTGTCATTGTTTCAACTCACAGTTGCGCACATTTTGGATGAGATTTTCGTTCTTGTTGCGCTCCATTCTTTTCCTCGTCTTCCTCCTCTCCGCCACTTTCTTCCGCCCTTTAAGCGGAGCGGAAATCCCCACCAAGATCCAGTCACCAAAATCTTACTACCATACAAGCCCAAAAGTTGGACCGAGATTCTAGTCCACCTCTCAGAACAGCCACAGCCAAGCTCGATAGTTCAGCACGACAACCATCTAGCCAATGTTGACATCTTCTTCGCGTCTTCTAGTGTTCTTTAGTATGACGTCTCAACAAGAGTTGAGATTGTATGTGATATGTATGCCGATGTACCAAGAAGTCTAATACATTTTGAGAGCAACATTTGTTGTTTTCATTAGGTCTTTTCTCTTGCTCGCGTGCGTAGCATGGCAATTGGCTTTCAACATCTCGGAGGACAAGAACTTCAGTGACGATGTTCAAGACAAAAATAAGGGGAACCCATGGGGTCGGTGGCGGGAGTTTCTTGTCCCAGATGTCTGGGGTGAGGGTAGTGCATGGCTCGAATTGAGGTACGAGGTGATATAAAGGGACTTCCTTGAAACATTGAAGGAATCAGCAACACTTCTGTCTTCTCAAGCTTTTATTACCACAATAGACGGAACCCAACGATCTGCAGATTCCCTGTCCAATTCTGGGACAGCAGTCAACAATGCTCCAGCGACAGCTCAACCTCCCAGCACTGCACGAATCGAGAAAGGAACCTACGATAACTCCAAAATTCCTTTTCTCCTGATGCGCACCTTCTTCATGTGCATCCTCGTGAGAATGGGAGGTATCTGCTTCGGCTATGACACCGGACAAGTGACCATCGACACCTTACCTCTCCCCTCGACATCTAACATCCAGCAGATCAGTGGATTCCTCAAAATGCAAAACTTTCTCTACCAGTTCGCAGATGACAGACCACCCGTCTACGAGTTCACATGGAGACGTTCAGGCTTAATAGTCGGCATTGTAAATTCCCTTTCTCTCCCATCCCTACCACTTCCTAACTCACACACCAGCTCTCCGTCGGCACGCTCTTTGGTGCTCTAATCTTAACACCTATTGCCGACCACCATCTTATCGGCCGTCGACTCAGAATCTGTTTCTGGTGCATCATCTTCATGGTTGAGAATATCGTCCAAATAGCAGCGACTTACCCTAAATGGTATGAGATGATGGTTGGGTACGTCTCTTCCCCTTTCTCCCTCCCCCCCCTTTTCCCCCATTGATATACTAATGTAAAATTGCAGACGCATCATATCCGGTTTCGCTATCGGAGGTCTTTTTGTTCTGGTACCTATGCATCAAGACGAATCCTCACCAGCACACATCCGTGGCGCTATCGTCTACTATTACCAGCTGTTCATCACAATCGGCATTCTTCTTGCTAATTTGATTAATTTTAGCACTGAATCCCAGACCTCCACGGATTCCTGGCGTATCCCGCTCGGGATCGGTTTTTTATGGGCCATAATTCTCTGTTTGGGCATTTCATTTTTTCCTGAAACTCAGAGGTTCGATTTCCGAAATGGTAAAATTGAAGCCGCTTTTCACGGGGTTTCCGAGAATCATCGTGTGATGAAGGAGCAACTGGTTGAGCTGCAGGAAAAGCTAGCTGCGGAAGATCAAGGTGCGAGATGGCATGAAGTGTTCACTGGGCCGAGGATGCGATATCGAATCTTGTTGGGCATTTGGATCCAAGCTTTTCAGCTGTTGACGGGGACGGATTATTTTTTCTAGTAAGTTTCCCCTTTTCTCCCCTCTCATATACAAAATCACAACCTAATAGCATAAGAGTTACGGAACAACAATCTTCTCCTCTGTTGGAGTCCCTAACTCCTTCATAACTCGAATAATACTCGGCTCCGTAAACGTCCTCTGCACCTTCCCCGGTCTTTGGATGATCGAGAAATGGAGTCGCCGCTCCTGTCTCACCTTCGGCGCTTTGTGGCAATGTATGTGTTTCCTCGTCTTCGCTTCTCTTGAGCATTTTAGACTGCGAGAGGGGGGAGAGGAGAATCAGACGGTGGGGTATGTGATGATTGTTTTTGCTAGCTTGTTTATTGCTAGTTTTGCAAGTACTTGGTGAGTGCTTCTTTCCTGGAGATTTGATGATAAGTGTGGGGTGAGGCTGATGAGAATAGAGGTCCGATGGCTTGGGCCTGTGTTGCGGAGATGTATCCGGGACGGTATAGAAGTAAAAGTATCGCGTTTTGTAGTGCTTCGAACTGGGTACGTCATTCATTCCCTCTCCTTCCCTTCCCTTCCCTCCTCTCCCTTCCCACTTCCATTTATCCGCCGCAATGCTCACAGGTTTAAAGCTGTTCAACTTCTACCTCGCCTTCCTCACACCCCTCAGAACAGACCAAATCGGCTTCGCATACGGCTATATCTTTGCAGGTTGCAACTTGGCTGCTGCGTTTATGATTTATTTTTTCCTCGTGGAGAGTAATGGGAAGACGTTGGAGGAGATTGATACTATGTATTTGATGCATGTTCCTCCGTAAGTGCTTAGTTTCCTAAAGTTAGGTAAGGGTAAGGGAACCGTGGCTAATGATATTTAGGAGACAAAGTAGCAAATTCTAATTTCCTGTTGGAGAGGATCTCGTTATTGCCGATAGTCTTGTGAGAAAGGGGGGAATGTCGATTACTGGTGCTGGGGAGAAGTCGGTTGAGGTGAAGGAGGTGCAATGTTCGTGGAGAGACGGAATTGAGCACGAGAATATCCCTTAAACTCGTCAATCTTTCTGGAGCAGTCAATTCGGAGAATACATGTAAAAATAAATTATATCAAGACGAGTAACAGGGGACTTCCATCGGACTTTCGTTCATGGTAATCTTCATTTCACGTGATTCATTCATGTCTCACCTCCGCATCCTTAGCACTTCCCTCACTCACCCTTCTTCTCATTTTCACTCATTCTCTCCCCCATTTGGTACACTCTCGACTTCACCTCCGTCACATCCCCCATGATGACAACTGCAACCCCACGGTTCACAATCCTTCCCGTAGATCTCGCAACTGATTATACCACTTTCATCTCCATCTCCCTAGAGGCCTTCAAATCTAACCCTTTACATTATTTGACTTTCCGCACTTCCGCCCAGATTCCAGAGGATGTAGTTTTCAATTTTCATCCCAAGACAAGGATCGAGCTACTGGGTGAAGGCAGTGCGGTTCAGACCTTCAAGGTTGTGGACAACTTACCCGACGATGGAGAGCAAGGAAAGATCGTCGGTTTCGTGAGTTGGGTTTTTGAGTCTAGCTGGCCGAAGGTACGCCAGGGCGTGAAAGAGCCTGAAGGAGTGGATAAGAGGTTTGTGAATGCTTTTCGGGAGAAGATGGGAGAGTTGGTGAAGGAACATTAGGATATATCATCAGACGCCATAGGTACCCCTCCTCTTCCCTTCCCCATCCCCTTTCCCCTTTCCCCTTCCCTCTTCACAAGCTAACGCACAACAGAGCTCCACTTGGTGAGAGTCCTCCCCTCATATCAAGGCAAAGGTCTCGGCTCTGTCCTCCTAAACTGGCGCATCTCAGGGGCTCGTCGCCAAAACAAAAAAGTCTTCCTAACGGCTAGTCCTCAAGGCAGAGGATTGTACTTGAAATGGGGATTCAAGGTGTTGGGGGAGGTGAGGTTGTCGCTGAGGGAGTTTATGGATGAGGAGGAGTGGGAGAGTTGGAGAGGAAGAGGAATGAGGTAGAGAGAGGGAAGGAAAGGGTTTATGTGCAGAGTGTGATGGTTTGGGATCCTAATGATGGGGGAAAAGGCGGGAATCGATGAGATAGAAAGGTGGCGGGAGGGGGAGATGGGGAACTTAATGTCCTAGATTTACTAGGACTTTGAGGTCATAAAGCAGGTTACCTAGGTACTCGCCCGCATAAGAAGCTTTCAAGCATCAAGAATAGACGTTTAGCAGAGAAAGAGATCGAAAGGATGTCCGACTACTCAAACCTGCATAGACGTCCGTTGAGCAGCTGCTAGTCATCGGTGGAACGTGCTTCCCAGTGTCCCATTCTTTTGGGCTGACAATTTGGAGGTGAATGTGCTAAACTTGTGAGTTCAAGAGCAGGGACATTGGCCTGATTAGAACTTTCTCTGCATGCCAAAGTCAGGCATCAAAGGCTACGAGAGCACGAAAGAAAGATGCCAAGAATCCCACTAACGCCACTCAGCGAAAGGACTAATGCTCAGGTCCTAGCTAAGCAATATCACCCGCCAGCTGAGGAGGGGCCATTTCGCCTGGAAGGATACTTGAGCCTTGCTTCAAAGCACGTCCCATATTAGAATATTTTGTTGCTAAGAATACAGCTTCCCAAGTGTTAACTATGTCGTACATCGCCCTTCGTCCGCCAGGAATTTGATCATATCCAAATTGACATTTGCATAAAAAACTTCTCCTTTTGTTTCTCCCCATCGGCTTGAATTTCCCAGCCTTGCCTAGACTTTCTCGGAGCCAAATTGACCGCAGTACCCAAGCTCATCTTTGCCCTCCCGAATGTCCACGCCAAGATGGGATGCTGGGACGTTGTTTATTCCTCGCCCGCCACCTCTACAGGCTTCGCCTTAGGAGGACGTCCGCGCCCACGTCCGCTCTTTGGCTTTGGAGGAGGTGCGTTGGGATCCTTTGGCTTGGGAGGCCTGCCACGTCCACGCTTAGCAGGACGATCAACATCCACAGATACCTTGCTATCCTCCTCTTGATCCTCGTCCTCGCCGTCTCTGTTTCGCTTTGTAGGAGTGGGCTCGGTCGACTTGGCAGACTTAGGAGTCTTCGCCTCCTCATCTGACTTCGCCTCCTTCGGCGTCTTAGACGCTTTCTCGGCAGCCTTCTTTTTCTTCGCCTCCTCCTTCTCTTTCTTAGCGGCCTCCTTGGCCTCCTCTTTCTCCTTCTTAGCCTTCTCCTTCGCCTCCTCCTTATCCTTCTTCTCCTGCGCCTTTTTCTCCTCCGCAACTTTAGCTCTCTCCTCAACTTCTTCAACCAAATACCAGCGACGATCAGGGCCACCGAGGAAAACGGGCTTGGGTTCAGAAGCAGTTTTCAGACCTTCGAGATCTTCGTCTTTGAGTTTGTATTGGGATTTGATGTCTGAGACGCCGATTATGGAGGCAGAGCGGCATTCTTCGCATTGTTCGGCGTCAGTGAATGGATTGGGGCGGAGTTTGACATCTTCTGCGGAGCAGGTGTCGCATGAGCCTAGAGAAAGGGGTCAGCCATTGTCTCTCTGATGTTTCCAACCAGCAGAGCCTTGTTGCATAGGTGTAGAAGCAGAGGCGCGATTTGCAAACACAATGTCCCGTATACAGAGGGACATTGAAATCTAGGACTCGATCATTACTTACCAGTCTTGAGAGGAGCCATTTTGGATTGTTGCTCGTTGTTGTGTTCTGTCCAAAATGTTGAAGATTGAAGTTTGCACAAATCAGGATTTGAGACGCGACGCGTTGGAATTTAAAAGGTTCACTCCCGATGCTCCGTGCATCGCCCTAATTTAACCTAAATGGCACGAGCACTAGAATACCCCTCTTTTGGATACCCTTGTCCCTGGCGTTAATCAATTTTCACTTGCTTTTTCAAACTTCTAATTTGGTGGAGAATTCTCTCAGAAATAAATAATTAGAGAATATTTTTGCTATAACTAGAGATGTTGGCTCAGAAGGGAGGGGTTATGACAATGGATTTGCATGAGAGTAAGGAGAATCAGGCGTCATTGAAGAGAAGGAGGCTCCCGGAATTGAACTTGTAAAGCATTGATATCAATCTATAAACTAGAATTACAAAAGCACCGTCGCGGTCGTGATCTCATGAAAGCAGCGCTAGTCCTCGAACCCTCAATGTCCTATGTCAGAAACACAATTACGCCGCTCAAGCATATCTCGGTGGTCCGTCAGGATCCTGCTTCCCTTGACTAGGAGGAGGTCCCGGCGGAGCGGGGAATCCTGAGTCTGTCCTGTGAGGAGGCGGACCCGGTGGAGGAGTAGGGAAACCGGAATCGGTTCTATGTGGAGGTTTTTCTTGCGGATATTGTCCTTGTGGAGGTTGATACGCGCCTGCCCCATAAGCCGCTCCGGAAGACGAGGCAGCAGCATACGCGCCTTCCGTCCCAGGTCTTGGTGGTTGCGGCGGAGCCTGTTCATGTGCGTACCCTGGCGGAGGGGCGAAGAAAACCTTCTGCTCATTTGTCGGCTCGCTCATCTTCTCCACCTCGACGTCGCCTGGAGGAGGCATGGAATCTGCTTGCGCCATGATGCCGCTATCGACGTCTGTTCGTCCTTCTGCTGCTTTGACCACTTCCATTAACATTCTGACTTCTTGTGGGACGTGTTTGACATGTCCAGCTAGGATCTGGCCAACTGGTATCCTCTCGTTGTAAAACTTCGCATTCTCGTCGTTCCGCTCAACGATGATCGTTCCATCGATTTGGAGACCACCGTAAAGTCCTCGACTCTTGACATAAGTCCAAATTGGTTTTCTGTCCTTCATGACCTCTGATTCCAAAATTCCGCCGACTCCGACTGGTCCAGCAACAACGCTCAATTCTCCTCCGAGTGAAACCCTCAGTTTCGAGAATGCTTCAAGTGCTTTGCGGTTGTTGATAACGACCACGCAGTCGTAGATGTCGATTCCGGCCATGAATCCAACACCGAGAGTATGAATCAGGATACCAGAAGGAGGCGACCACGATCCATCTTCTTTCTTAGCGATCAGGACGCCTGATCCACCTGCGCCGCTGACCCATAACCCAGTACGCATCACAGTAAAGATTGCCAGACCGACACAATTCTGAATGACCTTCTGAGGAATTTTGACGAGAACCTTGGGCTTTCCTTTTGGTCCTGTAGGAGTTCCTGTGGGAGAGGGAGGCTGCTCTTTGTAGAATCCATCTTCTGTCAAAATGGTTAGCACGTGATTCAATCAAACTTGGCAGGAGCGAGGACGTACTGCAGAACGACTTGAGGATGCGTGCAGCTTTATCAGATTCTGGACCTAGACCTGTAGGCCAGAAAGCTTCAGAGCCGATCTTGTGTGTGAGCTTGTTCACGGGAGCACCGAGCTTCTCGAACCCCGCCCAGGCCTTATCGAATGCGCCTTTGCTGCCATGCTTCGCTTTATCCCAGAATACCGAACCCTTCTTGGGAGGATGTCCTTCTGTTAGCTTCGCTGGTAGAGCACCGCTGGCCTGAGGAGCGGTTTGTTGGTAGGGAGGGTTTTGTTGATATGGATCCATGATTGCTGATTGTTCTTCGGTCGTGACTGAGGTTTTGTGTTTATAAGGAGAAGAAGACGGGCAAGAGAAGTTTGTTATATCTGGTTCGAATGTGCAACGAAGAACAAGGTTACAGACTCAGCCACGTGTGAATTGCGACATCGTGTGAGGTGAAGGTCGGCGTCGCATGAGTTGCGAGGTTCATTTGTGGCGATGCAAAGATGCACGCTACGGCACACCATGTGGTCGAGGTGTGCAACTTTCGAAAAATCGAAAAACCGAAAAATAATTAAAATATCGTTTTTTTTTAAATTAAATTATAATAATAATTTTTATTTTTTTTATTTAATATATATTTTATTTTATATTAAATTATATTTGTATTTTTAATTATATATTAATAAATAATAAAAAGTTTAATTTAATTAAAAAATATTATTATAAATTATATAATTCGTAATATATAATTAAATTAATATTTAAAATATTAATATATAAAAAAAAAACTTTTTATAATATAAAATTTTATATTAAATTTTTTTTAAATTTTTATAATTAATTTAATTAATTATAAATAATTATTAAATAATAAAAATAATTTATAATTTTAATTTAAATAATTTAAAAATTATATATTTTTTTTAATTATTAATAAAATAAAATAAAAATAATTATAAAGTTTAAAAAAAAATTTATAATTTTTTATTATTATTATTATTTTATTTAATTATTATTATAATTTTTTAATTTTTCGATTTTTTAAAAATTATATATTTTAATTATATAATATATTATAAATTGTAATTACTTTTAATAAAAAATAAAGCTTTAAAATTTTTAAATAAAAAGAATTAAAAGAAAAAAAAAATGATTATTATTATAATTTAATGCAAAAACGATGTTTTGATTATTTTTCGAAAACATCGATTTTTCGATTTTTCGAAAGTTGCACACCTCGACCACATGGTGTGCCGTACACGCTGCGGGTGGATGACGAGAACGCGAATTCCCGAAAGAGGCCAATGACATCATTTTTCGCTTGTGACTAACCACCCCCCTATTCGCTGACTCATCCCTCTGTGAATAAATAGCAGGGAATTTAATTTAGACTTCTGAGCCATGTTTGCGAGAACGCTCCGATAAACGATTGGGATGCGAGCTGACAATGGAAATATGTCGAGGCTTAGATCAAGACAAGCTTTCGGCAGAGCGGAGGCCATCGCCCACTTAAACGGATATGCCAATAAGGAGCGAACCCCCCTTTTAACTCGCTTGTAAGATTTCCATTGACCGTAAGGCTCTCCAAAACGGGAATAGTCTACGAGCATTGTCCTTTTGATTTCCATGCGAGATCGCCTCTCAATGTTCCAAGCATCATGAGAATCTGACAACCACCGCATTTCAAGCTCAAAGTCAGCCACGCTTAATTAGGATAGTGAGCATATGATATGTCCTGAGGAGATTGCAAAATACGATACAACACGATGGAACGGAGACCAGCTTCTGGTCCAAAAGACTCAATATCCATTCTTCTGACCTCACAAAATATTTTTTGATGAGTGCTCAGGAAAGGAGCGTGTCTCGCTTGTGATATTAAAGCAGATCTTGACACTGTGAAGGAAAGTTCGAGATGGCTAGATACTAGGCGGACATTCGAATTCAAAACTTTGACCATGATCGGATTATACAAAATTGGGTCTTCGTACACTCTCGTTATCTCAGTCTACCGGAATTCGTGGAACATTCATTCAGCCTTCGATTGAGACGCGCTCCGACGTTCGTGATCGTCATGCATTTGAGACCGCCAACTCCTCCTTTTTTGGCATATACTCTTGCCCTTGTGTGTCAAGTATGAATGTACTTCAAGTTACTGGTTATTTCGACTTGCTATTCTTCGGGTATTTCACGAACAGCCTGACCCATAGGTCCACCAAACTAGTAATTTGGGTGGCATGGCTGCAAAAGAGAAGTTTTTACACAGGATTCCACGATTTTGATTAAACTAAAGCTACGCAATCTAAAAGTAAATGATAACAGAGAGGTTGAGTACCAACATAAAGCCAAGCATCCACCCAAGGAACCTAGTCCGGCTTCTCCGACCTCAACCACCCGCTTGATATTCTACTCTAAGTACTTGTCCCAGATTGTGTCATGTCCTTCTTCTGCTACATCTGGCAAAGGCATGAAAGGATTATCATGTGAGCCTCGTGAAGTATCCCCAGACGCCTCCAAATATCCCACTCCCAACACAACGTTCTCGCTCGGTAGGTACTGCATATGTGCCATATCTCTTGAGCCATAGCCTGGATGCTCAAAGCTGCTCAGAACTTGGTGGGGCTGGCTATGTGCCGAGCCGGAGACAGAATCTGACGCCGCCAAAGTCCCAAGTGGATGTCGGGTAGCATCTGGCGCAAAGCCATTGTATGTCGAGGATGAGGATGTTGGTTGGAATGAGTAGCCTTGAGTTATTGTAGGCTGCGCATGCCCATAGGACAAGTGAGGATAAGTTGCATTTGCATCATCCTTCCATTGGCCATTGCCCGAGTAAGAGCTCGGGGGCCTCGATGGAAGACCTGAGGAGACAGCCGCGTCGTCATGTAAGGTGTTTATGGTGGCATAGTGGCCTAGGATCGGATAGCGAGGAGAGTAAGAGGTCATGCCCGGTACATAGCCGACCGAGGATGTTGTGCTTGATGGCAAGGCGCTTGCTGGAGCGCCTGGCGTGGAGTCTGTGACGAGTGAGCTTAGCTTCATTATTTATAAACGGTAGAATGATGAGCTGCTACCTGCTTGCATGCGTCTCAGGTCCTCAATCACCATTTCCGTTGACTCCTTCAAGTCTATCCCACGAGTCAGCAACCAGCCGAGTCTCATACTTGACGACTTTATCCTACCTGAGCCATAATTATCTAACCCTTCAATACCATGATCCTCTCTCAAGTGATCTTGCAGTCTCTGTAGCCTTGGAACATCGTATTCGCAGTAGGGACAGTGCTTTCGAGGCTGGTGCATCTCTCTCTTGTGTCGCAGCATGTCGGATCTCCTGGAGAACGTTTTCATGCACCCGAATCCATGATCACAGGCAACTCGAAGCCCGTCGCGAGTAGAGAGTTTGCTTGCTGCAACCATCTCGTCAGCAGATGATAGGAAGCCCACAGGAAACAAGATGAGAGAATTCAAACCATCTTATTTATACAGCCCGCAGGCCAGTGCGAACGACGCTTTCAACGGATACCTGCAGTTTTCCGTTATTGACCGAATGGTGCAAACGACGGCATATTGCAGTTGGTCTCTGGGGTATCGCCCATTCCAAGGTAAGGGTTGCCGGTCTGTTCGAGCAAAGCATCCGAGTAACTCTGCGTTGGGTTATTGGAAGAAGCTGTTGTATTTGATTTCGGCGATGATATATCACGATAGATCTCGATGTCTGCAAGGCTGGTTGTCCCCCACTTGGACCTCAGGCATCTACAGTTGACGGAGCTTAGAATGCTGCCCATGAAGTGCGTACTATCCCGGAATGGGAAGAGCATTGTCCGCAGAGTCCTCATCCTCACGAGTCTTCTATGAGCGTGCAGCTAGTGGTATTCAACGTGGCATTGGGATGGGCGGAGTGCCTCCTCGTGCACGAATAGGATAATAGAAAGCACGAGGGTATGTGATATGGGCTTGCCAACGCCCATTTGGCGAACTCTAGCTCGCCCTGCTTCAGTATAATGGAACGCGGTTAAGCGCAGTATGAGCTGTCAAGGAGCTGAGACGCTCCGAGACTCTGGGGACATTGGCGTGGTCTTCCCAGAAGATGGTGTACCGATTATTCAAAACCCTGTGCTCAAGAAGTGCGATGATATTAAAAGACTTGACTTCACTAGCCATGTGGAAAGCTTTGGAGTTTTGTTTTCGATGGCTGCAGCTGATGATCACGGTGATCACAGGGATAATGCCAATAGATCCGGGGGCGCAGGTCCCAAAACAGATTGAGTTTCGAGTTCATTTCGCCATTGTTGTCTGATGAGCCACTCGGTGAGGAATAATAAGTGCACTGGCCTGTTATAGGCCTGTGTGAGCAAAGCTTATCTAAGACAGTTCTGCTTTTGCGATGAGAATAAAGATTGTTCGTCCAACATTATTGCAAACCACGAAAACGTACTGCGATTTAAATATTCAATGAATCATCATCGAAATAACGACTCGCACCTTGCCCAGATCTTCTCGACCTCCACCATGCTTGTCTGCGCATGCGCAGAACGGATTGAGCGAGACCACGACGTCCCGAAGGCAAGTCTAATGGAAATCATCAGCACGCTGGCAAAACAACAAGATCGAAGCTCATTAGAGCTACATTTAGTTGCTGAGTACTCGCGGACACGATACTGAGAACCGAACTTCGGCCGGAATGCCATCTCAGGTCGGACATGCTCTGCGTCGCTGTGAAGGGATCTAACGACGAAGGCAACAATGTGGAGCTCGACCACGGTGTGCTTGATTGCACAATTGCGCTAAGGGCTATCAAAACGATGTTGTCATAGGACAGATTTGGGTAGCAATGGCACAAGTGCTTCATCTCTGGCTTGACACCCTTGAGACTATTTTTGGCTGAGTCCAGGCTGAGAGAATGTCCCAGGTCTGCCCAGACTAGCCGTAGTCTACGTCGTAAGGTCCTCCTACTTCGCACGAATTCGGAAATTCAAATTCGCAGGCTCGAATTGTTTTGACGGACTCAAAAACACATCTCTTTCATCCTTCGAAACTTGATATTGGACGCTTGCCAATCGAAGACTCCTCCCCGCGAACGTTCACTTGGACGAACAATACGAGACTTGCCCCTCGCCAATGTGCATACAAATAAATTTCGGAAGTTCGGGATCGGCTGTTGAAAATGCAAACGAAAGATTCAAGATAGATAATACGCGGGAGGCATATTGGACCTTTTGGGTTGCGACATTGTTCGTGGGATCTAGGGAAGGATACATATGTGCTGGACTCCTTGCTTGCAGTAATACTGTTCCGTTCAGAGGCTTAGCTTCCTCTATTCATTCAAGATCACTGTTTGGAAGCTCAAACGGGGAAGTACGAGAAGGCTATGGACCTCGACCATTCTCTATACACTAGAACCAAATCTTGATCTTGAACCCTGTTTGCTGCGCTGTCCGTTTTTGGGAAAGAGAGATGTATGTTTCTTTGCTTATTCTGTGGGAGCCACACAATTTCCTGCTATATGAACGGGAAAGTCTTCTTGTTGGGTTTTCTTCCAATATTTCAGTGTTGTGCAAAGCGCCTCAATTCAATGGTACTTATTGCTGAGTTGAGTGAACACCAAAAATCCGTTGTAGAGAAGTAAACTCTGGCTCCATCTTCCATTAATTTACTCTTGAGTCCACGAGATCTTTGGCATCGAAACGCACATGTGCTATTCCCAATGTTTGCTACGAGGTTGGCGTTGACTTGTCGACCAATCCACAGCCTTGGCGAACGCCCGCAGTCTAAAGAAGCCATTGATTGGGAGCCTCTGCAGACGGATACTTGTATGAACCTTGAAAAATCCAGCCTTATGTTTGATTGGATGATCTGAGAGTCAACAGCGAGGACTCTCAATACCTCATATATCTTGTGACTTTAAGATCCGAGTTCAACGTTTCAGACATTCAATCTTGTAGTGCCTTTCGCTTCTCTTCCATTTTTTTAGCCGAGACTAACAGCGGCGTAGACCTTAGTACGTTACGAAGGTCGCGATCACAGGTCACCGGACTACAGGCATTAGGCTAGTTCTCACAAAGTGCGCGGTGTAGCGTGCGCAACCCTATTGTCACAGCGACGAGATGCCTGGAACCTCTGAGAACATAGCGACTGGGAGCCTGGGGATCTCCTTCCAGGTGGTTTGGCGATTAAAGCCCTGTAGTCCTGTGGCCTTTGACGGGGACATTCGTGCATTGCGTCTTTGACCACATCCCCAATAGTGACGGACGTTTCGGTAGTTCGAAAGCAGACTGGGATGCCGTCATTATTCATTATTATCCCTTCAGATGAGGAACAATATGGTGTGAAATAATTGTGATGTCTGATTGCGAGAGAGGTTCTCCAAACTCGCCTCTTTGGTGTTCGGCTCGGCCTCGGAACCGGGTATCACCACATCAAGAATCGTCTAATCTCTTGTGAAGTCAATTCTTCCAATGTCCCAGAGATCGCACAGACTTGGGAGTCGTTTTCTTGCAAAGTCAACTTCGGCCACTTTCAAGAATGGGTAAATCGAGAAATACGGCACATTCTTACACTGCTCTGGTATTTCAATTAATTGGGCTTGAAGGATATGTTCCAGGGACTTGTCTATCTTGATGTGCTAGTAATCGTAGTGTTGTGTTCAAGTATATTCTCGATAAGCTTGCAGGAAGTCTCTCACTGCGACCAAACCTGGAAAAGTTCCGAGTAAATGACCCTCGGTGATAAGATGTCGACACTTTTCAGTGTTTGAAGGTTTGAGGAACATTTAATTTCGAAAACCAAACGTTACAAAAAGGTAAAACAGATAGCCGCTGAAGTCCCGCAGCAGCAGATTGAAAAATTGAAACCTCAGAGTAGCCACGACACCTGGCTTGGAATGCGCAAAAAGTGGAGATTGTGAGATGATAACAGTTACAATCTGGACAGTATGACAAAACAGGATAAAAATAATAAATCAAGAAGGTGCTGTGGGCCCCAATTTTGCACAACATAACCAAAGCTTTAATGACCTCAACCCTCCACTCCACTCTTTAACCCGTATATTCCCCTGAAATTGACCTGGATTGTGTCCGAACTACCAGGTCCACCTTCCACTTGATGATGGTTGAGGGAGGTAAGGAGGGTCACTAGATCCTAGTGGGCGAGTGCCGGTCGACACTTCGCCGGCGATCCCACTCGACTGAGTGTTCCCTTCTAGTTGCATGGCAACAGTGTCTTCTGCTCTACTCTATGGAGTCAGATCCTCCATCCGGAGCACATATTGAGAGTACTGTGCAGAACTGTAGACCGAAGCCATCTGCATTGGACCTCCTACCGGTCGATGTGGAAAGGATACGGTGTAACTGGCATATGGTGGCACAGCTTGCAGACCTTCTTGGTCATAGTATGGAAGTTGAACGCCCGATGGTGCTGCAGATGGTGACAGCCGTGCTGGAGTACGCATCGAGTTCAATGGCATCAGAGACATAGATGCCTGCTGTGGAAGAGGAATAGCGTAGCCGGCAGATAATACGTGAGATGATTGGTGTTGATAGTCTTGCCTAGCTATGGTAGTTAATGGGTAGACGGCGAAATGGGGTCCTGTATAGCTAGCACCACTCCAGGTTGTCAATGGATCGTCAGGAAAGGCATTCGTGGTAGTAGTTGGTGTTTGCGTCGGAAGATTCTGACTTTGAGTTGAGTATTGCGGAGAGTGTTGTAGGTGTAGGTGGTAATTTGATGCAGCGTACGCTTTTGCCTGATTTTTCTTGCTAAGCCAAGCAATCTTAACTATCTTGACATTGTTTTCCTTCCCACCATCTCTACAGCTCCAGGTAACACATTCCCTTCGAGATCGAGGATACCTGTTCGGTTCGCATTGTCCACTTTCACCGGGTAAAGCTGGTCTCGTAAAGCTCTAGCGCCAGCCACTACTACTTTCCGAGCTACATCCTTAACTTGCTGGAGTTCGGTCTCGTTGCGGCACACTATTCAGATGCATGCGGTGTTTCTCGGGCCCTTGTTGACCACACACATCTCCAGCCTTGGTGTCCTCCGGATATGCGTATCTCTTTCTCAATTGCTTGTCTAATTGTCCCTGGTTGTGTGTGTGTCTCGTTCTCGTTCCCTTCTACCCTGGATGTGTCGATTGTACAGAACAAGGTGCTAGTTGTGGGCGCAGGACTGGTCGAGGCTATTGGGTTCATTGCTCTTGCAGTGACAACGGCATATGACTGTGGCGAAAATCCCCTTGATGGGCCCCCTGTGCCCGGTCGACTTCAGTTCATAACACTCAATAATGTCTGCCCCATATTTATAACTGCACTAGTACTATTATGGCCGATGACCTGCATTGGCTTACTTACCCCGCTCCTTGGTTGCCGTACAATAGATTACTGCCTGAGAATCTAGTCCACCGGCGGAACTAGCTTTACTATCATGTGAAGATAAATTATGAACTTCAACATCTGCTGATCCTTTTTTGGCGTCTTGCCTTTGCGCTATCCGACCTTTGGCTTCTCCTAGATAGATTCAAATTGACTATTCTAGCTCCTCAAATTCTACTACTCTCTGTACGTTCAACAAATTGCACTCATGATTTTATGAACTTATGTAAATCCTAGGCTACAAATCTACCATAGTACAATCCCGCCCGGTCCTAACGGCAGAGTCCACCTCTGAGCCACGATTATTCGATCCAATGTCGTCACAGTTTGATATCGCCAAGGAATTTCCTCAACGTGGCTCTTTACGCCTCTGTCGACTTTCCAAGCTCACTAAATTCACATGCACTCGCTGTGGTCTTGAAAAGTCATCAAAGCTCATGGCCTTCAAAATCGACAAAGGCGACGAGCCTTTGTGCAATGGCTGCTATGGCTTCTTGCTTTCGAATCCGAGAGGGAAAAGCGAAGCACCGTGACGCCATTGTACTTAGAGTATCACAAATTGAGGGTTTGCGTGTGGTGGAGGAAAAGGACAGGGTCGGGTCATCTCCTGATAATGTAGCAAGCACTTGGACACATACGCTGTAACGTTTTGCGACTTGATAGCCTGAAAATCACACTTTTCTTGGAATTAGTTTTATGCGCGACTATTTAAATCTACCTTTGATATACAGGTCAGCAGTCGGGAAGGCCAGACTCAGACCCCTGTTTTGTCATGCATTCCAAATCCTTAGAGAAAAATTCTGGGCTGTAATTCTTGAGCTCTCGGATACAATCGAATGCTTTTTGCTCTATTTGAGAAGTGCCTTTCATATTGAAGTGCGATGAGATGACACTTTCCCGAAACTCTAGAAGTTCAGCAGTACGGAGCACAAGAATGTACTCGAGTGTCGTTGCCATTTTCGCGACGTCCGTAGGTTCGAAGTAAGCCAGCAAGGCAAAGAAAAGCGCGGGACGACTAAGACTGTCAATAATTTCTTTCTCCTTCCCCTCACAGTCTGAAGCGAGGGAGACAAGTGCGAACACTCGATTCCGGACGTCGGTCGACTCTGTGTTGCGGTACCTGTGTAATAGACCTTCGAGCATTTCTCGCTTGGGTTCAATATGTGTCTATAGTGTTGATGTTTGAAAAGGTTCCAGGTATAGTCGTTCCTAAGTGCGTCATCGGATTGGCTGGTTCTGGACTGGATAAGTGTAAAAAGCCGGACCACCAAAAGAAGTTAACCCCATTTACAGATCTGGATCCGCAGTATAAGCTAATGCTCCTTGCGAGGACGATCTCTTGTTTGATCCAAACGCGGCGCCAGTACGGTCTTGCGTTCAAGTAGGTGAAGGTGTGCTTGACTGCCTCGAAACTTAGGACCCCGTCGCCACCTTTCAGATAGTCGAACACTAGATCACTATCGTCTGCTTCTAGGCCAAGCCACGCTAGAACGGACTCTGCATTTCTGTAGATGTCGCCCATTAACGAGGCCTGATGGTTGCGCTCTAGCGTTTCCGGATGATTGATGCAAATAGCGTCAGTCCACACAAGCAACGGGCCGTCATGTCTTCAGACAGCTCTAAGAGCTTGCATCAGGTTGGGCTGAACGTGGAATGGCTTTTTGTTGAGTCGAATTCATCTTCGTTCCTTCGGCTTTCCCCAGGTATATGAAAATGCTGAGAAGAGTCCTATTTGGGAAGATAGGAGCTCGTTGGTAAGCTCGCATTCGACTTGGGCTGCATAAATCTCGGCCGGCGGGAGCTTACGAAGACGAACTGACTGTTGTGATCTGTCGAGGAGTTGGTAGCGAAAGAAGAGCTGCGCCTTGGACGCCATGGCATAGCTGTTAACGGAGAGAAGCTCTTGTGGTAGTGACTATTGAGAACGCTGGACTAGATGAACTTTCGACTCTAAAGGATTTATCGAGGCGGGGAGGGTTTTTAAGTCACATTCAGCGTGGCGGTGTTTTACTTGGTGGCTTCGTATTGCAAACGTAGCTGCACTCCTTGCTTCGCGGTTATGCAGAATCGAAGCACATACCAACCAGCTCTTCTCTCGTCTACTTTTCACAAGCTGTAAGCCATCGCCTCCGGCTCGTTCTCCATAGAGCCTGATCTTCTCATAGCCTGGTTTTCTCTTGCCAGAATCATCCATCAGATCTTTGAAGGTGATCTCTTCACCCTCCGTCTAAGAAAGAATCGAAAACAAGACAACCAAACCTTGTATAATTTTTGAGCAGCAGTATTTCGCTTCGCAGGGACGTGGTTTTACAATACCGAAAACCCTCTCTGCAAGCAATCGCCATATTTCGCAACTGCGTTCGAAGGAAACTTCAAGGAGGGCAACTTTGAAAGAGATAGATGGCATTGTTTCAACTCGAAGCTTTCAGATGTTGTCGCAGTAGTTATGCTTTAGTCGAGTCGTCCCATCGTACATTGTTCGTGCGGATTGCGAGAATTAATATGCTTGACCTTCTTCGACGTGACTTTGTTGATCATCCAACTTGCGGGAAGCTATGAGAGCATCTGTTGACACTCTATTTGCTTCGTCTCCAAAGCCAAGCTTCAAGACTCTGGCCCCCCAGCATCTCCGGGATCATCCTTTCAGACAATCTCCATCTATTCGACGTCCGAAGGCAGAACAATTCTATCACGGACCAGACGGACTAGACACTTGCAGGTCCAGCACGACCATCCCGAGCTTGTTAGTGCCTTGGTCGAAGACTCGTAGGTAGAAAAGCAAGGTAAACAGCATATGTCTAATGGGGTTATCACGAGCTACTCGTTGATTATTTCGAACTTTGGATCTCCACCCTTTTATTATATAACAACGCGAAGTGAACTTATGACCGCATTGGATCTACAAACCGCGGGTATCGATTCCCACAAGCGCTCCTCTGCAAACAGCTGCCATGCAATTTGCTAACGGCAATCCTCTTCTTGCATCGCTTTCAGAATAGTATTCCCTTCCTTTAAGTATTCAAGTGCCGTCTTCAATCCGTACGAGGCCTGAAACGTGCGATGGCTGCCCCAGCCTTTTGTAACAATGCGGGATTTGTTGGGTGTCGCACTGCCATAGATACAGATTAGTAAAGGGAAGAAATAGGCAAGAACAAGCTGGTGATTCTCTATAAGATCCATAGTCCCAGTGAGATATGAGACATTCTTTGCTGGAGGATTAGAGGGATAAGTCGTAGTATAAGGCCTACCAGGGGGTGCAGCATTTCGTGACACACAAAAATTAAGCGAAAAACCTCATAAATACACTATATATTCTTTAAATTACTACAAATCACTTTTAAGAGGCTTTTTACCAAATTTTGCGATTTGTTTACACTTTTTTAATATCTCAACTATTTTAGTTCGTATTTTTTTCATTGTAATTTTACTTTATTCGTTTTATAGAACTTTTTTAAATTGATTTAACGTATTTTATTATTTTTTGCGCATTTATTTTTTTTAAAATATATTAATACTTTTTAATCGAATTTAAATTTGAGAATTATAGAAAATAAATATAAAAGCGTATTTTAATTTCGTTTTGAATAGTTTAAACGAATAATGTAATTTTCTCAATAAAAAGTTTGTACTCGTAATTTTAATCGTTGTTTTTTTATAAAATTTAAAATAAATCGTAGTACTTAGAGACGAAATTGATAATTGCTATATAAACAAACAATAAGCGCTTTATGTAGTACTTTTAAATCATAGAATTGCTTTTGATTTTGATTTCTACGAAATGTAATATATCGATATTTTATTGTTTTAAACGATTATTAAATTTCTTTTTAAACTCGGATTTCTTTTTTTTAAATTTTTTAAATTTCTTGGATTACTTCGTATGATTTTTTTCGTTGTAATAGAATTTTAATTTTTCGCATTTAATGTATTAATTGATTTATTTCGCAATATGCAATTAATTGTTTTATTTTTTTGATTTTTTTTAAATATTATTTGAATTTATACGCGTTTTTTTTTTTTTCAAAATTTTTTTAGTTTTTATTAATAATAAATCAATATATGTTTCGTTTGTAAAAAAATATAAATACTAATAATTTTTTATAAATTTTTTTTTATATTCGTTATTAAAAATTTTTTTTTTAATTTTATTTGTAGACGAGATTTTTTTTTTAACGTATATTATTTTGTAGTACTAAGCGTTTTTTGTATACTTTTTGAGTTGTATTTATAAAATTTTTTTTTTAATAAAAATATTGTATTTTTCGATTTAATATTCGAATAATTAATCGCGTAGTAAATTTCGTTTACTAATTAGAAATCAATACGTCGCTTTCGTGATTTGAGACTTTCGTTTAAATATTTTTGACTTTTTGCGATTTCGACGATACGCGTTTAACTCAATATTACGTCGTTCTCGTAATTATTTATAGTTTATTTCGCGAGATATTTCAATTTATTTGTAAATACAAATAAACGACTTTATGCGATTATCGCGATCGAAATCTCTAAAGAAATTTGATTTCTTTAAAATAGTATATTTTTTAATTTTGATTTCGTAATTAAAAATATTTAAACGAAGTCGTAAACGTAATTATAGTACTATAATTAATAATTTAAAAAGTTGTTTACGTATATTAATGAGATTATTGATAATGCGCACGGACTATTTTTGGTGTGTCACGAAATGTTACAACTTTTAGTAGTTTTATTTTTTACTTTGAACTATTTTTTGCTTTGAATTACTTTTTATATTGAAAACATCGATTTTAAATTTTTATTATTTTTACAAATAATTAATAAAAATAAAAAGTATTTAATAAATAATATATTTTAAACTTAAAATATTATCGTAAAATTTCGCTTTTTTTATTTAAAACTTTTTAAATTTTTTAATTAAATCTCGAAACTCTAAAAATAATTTTTATATAATTTATATATATTTTTTAAATTTTTAATTTTTTTTAAATAACTTTTGTAAATATTATAATATTATAATAAAAATTTATATTTGTATTTTTTATATTAATATACTATTCGCCGTTTAATATTTAAAAGTTTTTATTAATAATGATTTTTTTAATTAATAATAATAAAAACTTTTATATAAAAAAATTATATAAAATTTATTTAAAATTTAATAAAAATTAAACTAATTAATAACTTTTTATAAACTTTTTTAAATCGAATTTTTATTTAATAAATTAAATTCTTTTAATAGCGAATATTATAAAAAGGTATTAAAGTTTAAAAAAGTAGAAAATTAATATATATATATTTTTTAAGTTTAATTAAAAAATATTACGTAATTTAAATTTAAAAAAAATTCGTAAATTTTTTAGTTTTTATATAAAAAATTTAATTTTTTAATTTTAAGTATTTTTAATAATTATTCGTAGAAATAATAAAGGTCCAAAATCGGTGTTTTTAGTGTAAAAGGTGGCCCAAAGCAGGTGGGGCCTTATCGGAAGCTTACCTTTTGGAATCTAGGCTATTGCCCGCTTGTGATTATTCACGGCACCTTCATATTTAAAATACTTTTCACAGATGTCGCAATATGAAGTGCGGAAGCAACGGGAGCAATCATTGCAGGAGGCCATGGTGAGCAGTTCGAGAGCTTCAAGTGCGATATCGCGTTATTTGTGTCGTTATCTCTGCGTAGTTTTCGAGAAAGAGGGGTGTTTCGATTCCCCGAAATGCTTCTGTTTTCAAGGCTCTGGTGTGGCTGAACTACTGTAGAATATGTCGGCCAGTACGATTGCGATTCCTCAACACCTTCTCGAATCGATCTGCAGCGATCTGATTACTGCAGACTCTCATAGTTTGCGCCCAATCAGCTGCGACCGCAAAATCTGCCGTTGGACTAAGTCAATCGTCGGATCAATTTCACTTCACAACGGTCCTTTCATATGCGATCATCCGAGAGCATAATTGATAGGAAGACAGATCTGCTGGCGTTGAATGGCGTCCAATTCTGGCCCCCCTTCTCGCATCAAATGCTCTGGTACGAGAGAACTAGAATTGGACACTCTAATTTGCAAGGTCGCTAGTGACTCGAAGCATTATCGTCGTTCTATGCTAATATGACAGCCTTTCTCCACATTACGATTCGCATCGACTTTAGTACTCTCGAAAGTTGTATATAAGGCTGGTGCTGACTGGCTGGCCAATAATAGAATAAAATTGATATTAACAAGCAAAGAAAAATAATAAATTTAAAGTTTAATTAAAATAAAAAAACTTAACGCTCGGTATTTAAAAAAGCCCTTACCCCCGTTCCATGGGCTAAATTAAAATCTTTTAAATTTCAATCATTTCAACTAATGGGAAAGGGTTCATGGGAAACGCTATAGTTTATTAAGGGTGGTAGAAATCGACGAAATAAGCTATTATCCTATGAGCTGACTTAGCCGATGAATGGACTGCAACAAATCCACTCGCTAAGATTCTGCATTCTCGCCAGAAGAGCAGCCCAGCATAAGTAATAGGCCCCCAAAATTTTCTCTATCGGCGCCCGCTATCAATGGGCCAGCATCGCCTACTTCATCTGCTTCCTCGTCTCTGTCCCATTCTACTTCATGAACAAGTTTTTCCCACACCAAAGGATATGGTCTAACCTCAACCTCTCTATCATCTTGTGGTACTGGGATGGATGAGAGATAGCTTCGTCAGGCCGAAGATGGCTGGGGAGTATGTGTGCAGCGTAGTTATCGTTGTATATAGTCGTAAGGCGAGTGAAATGCCTCTTACATGCGCTCTCCGCCGGAGAAAAAAGTTGCCAGAATTGTACATCCCAGAATATTAGTATTTGCTTGCAAGATCTCAGCCTTTTCTATTCTTCTAAAGTCCCAAAGCTACTAGGACAATCTCTCAAGTACTACAAAGCTAGGAATCAACCTTTTATTAAATTACAATTATTTAAAGATTGAGTTTAGTTTTAGGGGGGCTCTTTTTGAGATTGCGCACGAGCTATTTTATTTCTCGGGCGGAGAGATGCAGATCTGCTTTTGTGTTGCATCTTTTGCCCTGAAGTATGTTTTGGTAACGTGTTTCTCCATTCTCTCATTATCCAAATAAACTTGAAGGTACGAATATTCATATGTCATTCTAAGAAGAAAATCAAGCATCCATGCAATTCACAGCACTCTGTCCATGGCCCCGAGATAGCAGTTCGTTGTAGGAGTATATCACGTGAAGTCTCAGACAAGAGTAAGGGCGTACCGTGGTATGCCATCTTCATCGAATCCGAAAACTTCTTGGTAAAGACTTGTGTTCACCAGAAGAGTCTCATGATCTATTCGGAGTAGTTCCGTCACTTTTCGTAGCACGCCACGTTCGGCTCGATATCTAGAACTCCCACCCGAGTAAAATGACCACGACTTCTCGAAGTAATAGTGAATCTTGTCCCGGGACCGTCGCCAGTGGTCATAATCAACCCACGTAACTGAAGGGATTTTGAACCTTCGACCGGATTAGTTACCTTGAAATAATGTGATCCTGGACCGTTCAAGACTGGCATGAAGAAGATATTGCTTTTCGTTCTAGCAAGGTCATGTTTTGTATCGTAATAGACGTAGCCGAGGCTCTGCAGTTGGAACGCTCCAGCTCTCCATAAGAACACCCGGAGGTTAGTTATGGTGAGATCATTGACGTGGAAGAACATAGGAACCTTGATCAGCGGCCCAGTTTTTGCCTTGAGGCTTGCATATTTGAGTTGACCTAAATGATTTTCGCTGACAGGCACCGTGGCAATTTCCAGAACGGAAATCAGAGGACTCACGTTTGTGTCAACGATGGTGCTCGATATGCATTTGACTTCATCACCTTGCGATAGCTCGTGACTCGCCAACACAACAGTCGTTCGATGTCCCGTCGCCACAGACCACCAACATATTGATCTTTAAAAATATCTTGGAAGTGCTGAGCGATACCCGAAAATGCTACCAGTTTATCCATACCATAAGTTAGATTCGTATGGGAGTAGAGAACGACTGCTTGAAACCATGATTGCGTGTCATCTCTATCATTTGGGAATTTGAAGCGAAGCATTTGTGCTCTCTGGATACCTTCTGGCATCACTTCACTGATCATACCAGACCGGCACTCGCAGAAAAGCTGCTCGTTGGTGAAATGCAGGGTACGGGCTGCCAGAAATCTTTCTTGGAAAACCCAACCGCGGGTAGATAATGGGGCTTTGACGACACAACGATTGTATGATTCGTTGTCCAGTACTTCGAAAGTATCCGACGTAGTTGATTGAATGAAATGTCTGTCTATTTTGACAGTATCTCTCTCTACGAACAATCCGGCTGACCCATTTCCGCCTCTGCTCGCAGCGGTATTGACAGCCGTATTGCTGTAGACTTGGCTCATCAGGGTGGATTCTTGCCGCTAGTCGTCTTCATCGTCCTGAATAATGCATAAGGAGTCGATCCAAATAAAACTGAAACCTAAACGCTGGGTGATCATGATAGCGTCTTGAAATGTTTTACAAAGACTGCGGACTGGAATCGATTGGTGGAGAGATGAGATGTTGCTCTGCTTCAGTGTGAAAAATGGAATGGTTCCCCAGCAGTGACTTAAAGTCACGTAATGTGGATGTATTCCCCTTTCCCTAGTACTACGAAGTCGAACGCCCCCACTGAAAATCTCTAGGAGGCGTGTTGGGGGTTCCTTTGCCATGGTTAAGGGACATTGACACCTTTCGAGCCATTCTACAGCGAGTCTAAGTGTATCGTCCGATGCTGTGGAGGAAGCTAGGTTTGGACGGGAAGCGGTTATCAGAAAAGTGAGCTTTGAGTTGTGATATTAGACGCTCCGTCTCTTACCTACTGACTCCGGTACGACTTGCAACGTAACCCTAAAATATTGGTGCCTCGGCGTGGATTAAATTGAAGTTGCGGGGGCCCGCAAAACAATGGACAACACAAGATGTTTGCCTTCACTAGATTTATTGCCAAGTGATGGAGGCCAATCTGAAATGATTCTCATGGCACTTTGCCATACTTGAACAATTTTTCCAGCTTTAAAGCCTTCCGAATAGTTTGCTACTTCGATGAATCGTGAACAAACAATACATCCTTCATTTGCGAATTTAATGATTGCAGAAACGTGTGTATGGTAAGGTAACTCAAGGTAGCCTGAGCGACTTTAAGTTTCTTCTTGATCTCGTTCTCATGATCAAAGATATTGCGGCACACAAGATACAGCTTAGAGAGCATCCATTCTGTGGCCGCAGGGGTCTCCATTCGCAGACAGCCCGGCCCGGTTAGCTTTCGTCGTGTCCACTGTAAGCTGGAGTTGGAGCATTTGAACTTGACGAAGAGAAGATATAATGACGAGGCTCTTATCCTCGTGAGAAGATGGATGTCTTATCTAGGACGTGGCTCCGCATGTCTGACGAATCATGACATGATTGGATCGGCTGTGCAACTGCTGGTTACATCTAGGCAGAGATTTTTGATACACAATTTCAATGTATCATGGAACATACGCTTGTTTCTTGAAATATTGCAAGAGTACGGATAGCGAACTTACACGGGATAAAGACTACAGGAGATAGGGTGATATTAACAGTAGAGAGAAATATGCTCACGTAACTATTCGCCCCGCAATTACCCCTCCAAGCCCTCTTTAATAGTGGGATATCCCTCGTACCTTACGCTATGCCCTGCTTTTGACGATTGGAATTTATTATAAAACTTTTATTATATAGATTTTTTATTCGCACCGGCTCCGCCAGCGCGAATAATAACGTCCCCCTTTTACAACTTCCTCTACGTAGAGCTAGAACTAAAGCTTTACGAAGAGCTTTAAACTACGGGAGCGCTAAATATTAAAAGCGATATATTTTAGCGTTTTTTGACAAAACCTTTGTGCAAAAATGTGACTTAAATATCACGTTTTATTACGTAATCTCAAAGCAAACCCTTTTTTCCCTAGTAAAATACCTTTAACCATCGTCAGAGGCAAAGAGGCCAGCCTCTGAAATATTTTCTTTGGGCTATTTTCACGTGACCCTCCGAATTAAGCTCGCCACCACGTGACGAGCCGAAGGAAGTGGTGTGATGATCGAATCAAATGACAAGCAGACGATATCCTTGCCTAGGTTTCTGAACATATGCATTTCGGAGACTTCTATTCAAAGATCAAAACCTTATTCCAGCATGACTTCTCCCACGAACGGCCAGGGCCGGAACTGGGCACGCGAGTCTCGGCGAAGCGCTCCTGCACGATTGGTAAATGCTTACCTCTCGCCAAGCGGAGCTGCAATTACACCGCATGGACGGCACCCCGTATTGAAGCGTGTGAGCAGACGCAACACCGAGCTCAGCAATCGAGACTTGCTCTCAGACCTCATCCGTAAGCAGCGGACGCGCGTAGAGGGGATCGAAGACCAGGAGGAGCGGGAGTTGGAGGAAGAGGAGGTGCTGAGCCCCATCACTGAGAGGTCCAAAATAACTCTTGTCTCATCAGGAGATTTGAGGCTTGAAGACTATGACTCGGACTCTAGTTATAACAGCTTCAAACTCTCGTTGGAAAAGAAAGACCTCTTAGCGCCTGAGCCAGAGCCTTCGAACCACGATCAGTACTTGTCTACGGAAGACTATCTCGCGAGGCCGCAGTCCTCCGCTTCGAGGAGGGACTCTGCGAAATCGGCGGCGGAGAGAGATCGTCTCGTCACCGTTTATAGAGCCTACAGATCCGGCTTCAAAGGAGATGTGTTTCAGGATGGGAACTTGTTTGCCGAGTTGAATATTGGCACAAACAGAAAATTGTTTCAAAGGGAATTTTCGAAACCACTTTTCAGATGGGTGTCAGTACCAAAGCTTTCTTTTGGGGGCCCCTTAGCAGGTTCAATATTGAACTAACCCCGGCATCTAGTCACGTCGAAAATCCAACAATGAACTTCAGTGTTGGTCTATCCATTCTATGCCAGATTGTCTTTACTGATTGGGTATTAGACATTTGTGGTAATCTCCTATTCTAGAAGCATTTGTCCGCCAAACTCACCAATCTAGCCCATTGTGCTCGAATGTCCTTGGTTGGATGCCTTCGAAAAGGAAAAGCTTGCATCCATTTTGAAGGCTGCACGCCAAAAATCCGAGCGCTCATTGCGGAAACCACAAGGAGAGAAAATCAACTATCTAGAGCCCGAATACTATGAAGAAACAATTGAAGAGACCATTTACCCCAACTTTCGTTCTCGCCGACACAAGATCGAAAACCTCCGATGGATATGCGTTCCGTACTTTGCCCTGAACGATATGCCGACAGTGAAGATAACGGATGCGGAAGAACTTGAATTCGAGCGAGTGACAGCGTTCTTGAAGTCAGGATATGTGGCGGAGGGAAATCATTTTCAGGTAGCCCAACTTTGGGTTCTTATGATAGGAGATGGTAAGGCTTGGAATGATTTAACAGGTTGCGGATAGTAATAACTGAGATTAGGTTTCCTTATTACATGTTCTAGGAGAGCAATACCGGACATTCCAGGAAATCTGATTAGGGTCAAAACCCTCCCGCCAGAGAGCCAGGAATCTCGAGATACCGGTGATAGAGCTCCCGTTATTTTCGTGTGTGATGGCGGGATCCGAAGATGGCTGCTTCCGGTCAAGAATTGCAGAACTTGGCCTGTATGCTTTGCTTCTGATCTTTCCGCTCGCGGAAAATCCTAATCTGTGCATGTCTTGATAGAGGGGGAACGACGAAACTGACCTATGGCCAGGAATTCACTGCAAATCTTGCCGAACTCAGTGTCGATTTCGCCAATGGATGGGATCTGGTATACGAAGATGTGAAGATAAAGCGCACAGATTGGCCGCGGGTGATTTCGCTTGCGCAGAAGACTTCAATTCGACTAATCTTGAAGCTCACGTAAGTGTTCTCCAGTTGATCTTGAGAGAAGACCGTTAATACCTTGTAGAGAAGGGGAAGAAGATAGCGATGAAGATGCACCAGCTGAACCCTCAGATAAGGAAAGTGATTCAGAAGATGAGGTCGGATCGGGTACAGCAGTTGATGAACAGGGGGCCGAAACGGTGAAAAGCCCAAAGAATACGCCCAGCAAGATTCTTTCGACCTTGATACCCAAGGTCTCCTCACCCAAGAGCAACGGAGCCGATAACAAGGCACTCCGTTCAGTCCATTTAGGATATGCCTGGCATGTTTTCACGCTTCTTGCAAGTAGGATTGATGTAGAGGAAGTCTCTAAGTCCTTGACCCCATCCTCATCGTCCCAAATTCGAACAACCGGAGACACCCTCATAGTTGACAAGCAGTTACTAAATGAAGACTCGGACGAAATGGACCAATATTTTCGATCCATTAATAATCGCAGGGGGGAGAGAGAGGCCTACCAACAATGTCTCACGCGTATACAAGAGGATGTAAGATCATATGTCAACTCTCTTGATTTAGGGGACGCATGCGAGCTGCGTGACTTCAACAGCGCTCGAGTACACTTTTATCAAGCTGCGAAAGAGATATTCACCTTCTTCTATCCTTTACACTACACTCACGCGATAACCTGGAAATACTGGGGAGCAGTTGACAGCATACTGTGCAGTGATCAGAGCAGGAAGAGTCTGTCACAGTTCCTACAAATGCTGCATGACGTACGCCGTCTAGCTCGTGTTGTAGAGGACTTAAAAGAAGAATTGTTCTCGAAACGGACGCCCACGACACACAACCAAACCAATGTGCCTCACGAATTCATTCAGGCATTCATGCTCTGCCTTATGTTCTTCATTCTATACACAACGGACCAGGCCACTCGTTCTAGCAACTATCTCTCCCGATGCAGGGCTCTTCTCACGCAAGGCAAAATCAAGGTCATTCAGCGCTTGCAAACAATCACACTGCGAGATAGAGAGGCAGTGTTGCCACTTGGTGTTGCCACTCTACTTATTGGGCAGCTAGTACATGATGTAGGCGGCGGGTCACTGTTTCCCGATCGTCATAGGTTGATAAACCTATATCTAAAGGACTTGCAACATTTGGTAAGTTGTCTCAAGAAATTCCCGCAGATCCATTCAAAGCGTGCTTTTCGTTAGGATATACTGCACTCTCTCAACCGTAGAACCCCTCGCTGATCTCAGCCCTGCAGACCGATGAAGTTCACAACCACCCACTCAGCCGCCGCTACCAAGAATCTTTCGTTTCCCTTAAATCAGAGCTTGAAACTATCATCACGACCCTCACAGATCAGCAGCGCGTGCTGGTGGCACTGGACAACAGTATCAGTGAGGGCGAGGCCAAGTCGGTGTGCAGCGTGCTCGCTCAAAAAGAGCAGGGCCGCGAAGCGTCAATTGTCGAGTCTGCGCTGCAAAGCACCGAAGAGACCCTTGCCAACTTCGGGGAGATGTTCAGGAGGACTTCAGAGTTGGAGAGCTGGGTATGTAAATACTCCCCTCTTGACTAGTGTCCAATTCTCCCCTGGCTTGACTCCAGATTGACTCCAGATTGCTGATCTCGTGGGTTCATCTAGCATTTCTGTATCATAGATACAGCCAAAGACCGCCAGGAAAAAGCTGCCTTGACTTTTACCACTGTAACTGTGTTTTTCCTGCCGCTTACTATGTTGGCTTCCGTCTTCGGCATGAACACCAATGATATTCGCAACATGGACCAGAACCAATGGCTGTTTTGGGTGATAGCCGGCCCGCTGTGTGCAACGGGGCTGGTGATGTGGCTGGTATATTTGGGAAGTGTGCCGTTGGGGCAGTGGTTCAAGCGACTGACGAGTCGAAAAAGGAAGGGAGGAGGAGAGTGAGGGCAGGTGTTGGCGCTTTGAAGAGCTGATAACCAGTCACGAGCGAGGAAAGGGCTGTGAGATGATTGGTCTCGATTGATAACCTCTTGGAGTTGAGGTTGCTGTTTGTATAAAGTATCTTAATATGTTACTTAAATTCGTCTCTTTGCTGACTAGGTACTCCAAAATCTTAGGGCCGTCACTGCTGGGCTGGCTTAAGCGAATGTAGTGGACTCGTATAACGGCCCTTTCTACTTATGGAACCAAGTCTTGACCAAATCGTTTGTAAGGAGGCCCTGGCATTGACATCCGGATGTCATCCTCATTGACCCAAGCATGGTACCTGTTGGGATATTCCCCATATGACTCTATACTAGTCGGTATTCGTCTTGCTTCCAGCAAGCTCCCGGGTGCGTATGCCACGAAGTCGTAAATGGCACTTGTTGATCTCGAGTTGCATGGCTAATAATAAAGTAAGATTGTAATGCTGTTTAAAAGATGTATTTGGTCTATGGTTACGATATTAATTAAAAGGGTAAAAGGAATAATATTATAATATTAATTTGTTTATTTAATTAAATAAAAATATTTTTTTAATAAAGTAAATTTATTAATAAATTTAATTTATATAAACCGATATTCGATTAAATATAAAATTTTATTTTTATATTACATATTATTTATATATAATTAATATAATTAATATAATTAATTTTTTTATTAATTTATTAATAAAAATTAACCTTTTAAAACTTTTAAACGGCAAATTATTTATTGTTTTTAACGATTTATATTGTTATTTTTCGTAGTCGATTTATTAAAATTTCCCGTTGTTTTAAAGCTCGCGTACTTGCTTGCTAAGGCGGCAAGGCCCAGGGACCCTAGCCGCGGCTGCGCGCTAGGAACACCAAAAGGATAACCTTGAGGTTCCTAGTACTAGGATTATCTTTCCTAATTCCCGTTTGCGACTTTCTTAGGGAGCAGAAAATGGACCCTCCCTCTTATCCCCTTCCTGAACCACGATGGCAGCCATCAGATTTCGGCAACCCTAATATGTCTTTCGCGCATCCTCTTCCTTTCCCTTCTTAGCTCTCCCATTCCTCCCACACCTCTCATTCTCAACTATCCTCTCCACACTCCATTTCTCCTTGCCTGTCTTCCTTCTCCTGTCACTCAGCAGACTCCTCGTAACACCTCTAGCTTTTCCAGTCTACCTTAGTCGTCGTCGTCGATGCCACCGTCATCCTTTCACTCCCCAAGTCAAGCCAACATGCACCGTCATCAACCGGCTGACTGCTCTTCTTCTGACGACAGCGATGAGTCCGACATGGAGAGCTGCGTCGAGAAGGAGAGCGAGGAGGGCGACTTCGAGACCGACCTGATCTGATGTTAATACCGATATCGATATCGAGAGAGATGACGAGGCAGATGCGCCGTGGCTTTTTGACGAGGACAAAACCTACCCGCCAGAATACTACCTCAACCAAGAGGAGGTGTTCGACGAGGACGAGTTTACAGACGAGGACTACGGCGATAGTAGCATGCTCCTCCTCGACTTCTTTAAGGAACGCTTACACTAGTAAGTACCTTGTTCTCTTGATCCCCGTCGTCTCGCGCAATCGGATCGTTAATCTAACTCTCTTACAGACACTGCAAATACACAAGGAAGGATCCTAACACGACACTCCAAGCCATCTCTCTCCCCATTCTCAAAGCCTTCTTCGACTAGCTCCTGAATCAGCGCCGGGGAAATGAAGGAGAAAGCTCCCTGGTGTCAAGTCAGCCAGCACACTTGGTACATATTGGAAGGTGTTTCGGCTTGTGTACGACGGGGCGATTTGGGAGAAAATCGGCGGCAAGTCCGCCAAGTCCGCTGGCAAGTTCAACCGTAAAATGCATCGGGTAAGTTGCATTTCTTATACATGCCTCTTGAGCCTATCCTGAAACATAGAGTGAACTAAGGGCTAATAAACGTTTGCTTTCTTCTTCTAGGTAAGGGGGTTACTACTCGCCTCCTCTTTTGTTGATTCCGTTTCTGCCTTCTCCATTTCTCATGGACCTTTTCAATTGCGCTCCTCTCATTCGGTGAGCGACCTTCGAGGGGCCGGGCCACGTTGGATATCGAGCCCACTAGACAATGTAATTAGAGAGCGTATGAAGTCGATCTGAACTCAAAGTATATTAATTAACCAAGAGCAACGTAGATCAACGGTCCTTAAAAGCGGAAGTTAGGTGGATTCTGCGGCGCAGCCCCGTTACCCAGGTAATTGCTGCACAGGAGTTCCCGCCCTTTTCCACCCCCATGGAAATGGTGCTTCCTCAGCCACGCAGCCTTCATGCTGCGCGAGGAATTCTCGCCTCTTTCCACTTCAACCACCATGGAAATGACGCAGCACCCGCAAATGATGCCGACCGGAACAACTCTTACAAATACAAGTGGGGAATTCCAAGAACACTACCAAATTTACGCTTACCGATTTCAGGAAACTGTTCTAACGTGAAGATGTCTCAAGGCAGATGCTTACGAGGAAGAGAGATGCAAGCTGATTAAATAGGATAGTGTCCTTGATTGGATGGGCCTTGTCCATAAGACGAGGAGTGCTCGCAATAGTATTAAATAACCCCAGGCGACTCCAAGACAGCCCAAGCATAGACTGTCCGCTCATTTACGCTTCTTGTGGAACCCCGGGAGCCAACTCGCCTGAGCACCATGCCAGGCAAGATTGCGATCTCGATCTCGATTCCCTTCCTGCCTTCTGTGATGGCCATGTTCTGCCTCAGCCATATTCCTTCTCTCAACACGTTTCAACTGGGCTTGGGTCTCAGCAACTTGTGCTTGCAACAATCTTTCTTCCTCTTCGTCCTCCTCTTGTTCCCGTCGTCTCTTCTCCTCTCTTCTTCGCAGCTCGGCAGTCAACACACGGCCCGCTGTTGTGTTCTCAAGTTCAACTCCGCGTTGTAATTCAAGTACAATTCCCAACGCAGGAGCCTGATGCTTCTTGCAAAGCACATCCACTATGTCAATGCCTGAGCCCCGCTCTCCATTGTATCGCATCATGGTCGCTCCTTTATCAATCAGATCGCCCCAGAATTCGGCGGACCTAAGCTCAGCCTCTCGAGATTCGTACTCTATTAGTGGTCGACTTGTAGGAATAGTATCCCACATGCTAGTCACAAGCAGAACGTTTTGAAAGTAATGCTCTCCGCAAAGGGCTCGCAGCATGTCCAGATTCATTCGAGAAGCACCCGTCAATTTCTTGTCGGTAATGCGGTGCATGTAGATGATGCCAACAAGAGGAGGGTGGCGTCGATCTTGTAGACAGGAGACAATGGATGCGAGTATTTCCATGTCAGGTCGGGTGGTGTCGTCGAATCCTGGAGAGTCAATGAGGGTAATGGCTTCGTTGCCGTGGGTGAGTTGCCAGCCCTGGCATACGGCTGTACCTATAGAGATTATAAGCATGAGCAACAGCTCATTATCGTATCATATATCTTACATGATTTGAGACTATGGCCTATCTTCACTGGCGATCCCGTGGCGCGCTTGATGAGAGATGACTTCCCAGCTCCTGTTTCACCCAAGACCAGAATTGAGATCTCCCTTCGAGTTTGAATGCCTTCGATTTGCTTCAATGCCACATTGCTTGTTGGATGTTTGCCAGCTTCCATTGGAACTGCTGCATATGATCCTGAAGTATCAGCCGTGATGAGTTGCGTCGACTGCCTTGCTTCCAAGTCATCTCTTGACGGTTGTGCGGCGTCCGAGTGAGAAGACATCCCTGCCTCATCACGATAGTAAGGCTGCACGTCCACGGTCCTGACTCCTGAGCGATCTGTTGTTATCGTAGAGATATAGTGCTTCGTAGTAGTATTGTTATTTGCCATGTTCTCAGACTTTGAAAATCAAGCAGATGGAGTTGCTACCGGCTTCAAAGGGGGGTCCGAGGTAGCTTTCTTTGGACGGGAAGTACCCCCTATGTTTGTGGCTTGGGAGAAGTGAGTTCTCGGAATCCTTTGGGTCTACTTACTTGGTTGCTTAATATTGTTGCCTATGCTCTATTGTGCGTAGTCATCGGGCTCTGCACCTGCAGCCTCAACGTGGTTGTCAGCTATTGGTACTGGGCATGTTACACAACGAGATGCTACGCCCGGCTGCAGACTCAAAAACCCAGCGCCCTATTTGAAAGGGACCTTCATGCATATGGATTTGAGGCCTGACGCGGAACTAGTCTTGATCATCCAGAAGTTGGATTCTAAGTGGCAGTAGGGTTGCATATCATACCAGAGCCTTACGCCCTGCTTTGGTGTCGTTCAAATGCTTTGGTGACAGCAGCGTTGAGATTGCATGGATGAGCCCGACAAGCATTCTCGGAGCCTCTGCTCCAGCTTACGAGCCTGACAAGTCGCGAGTAGGACATCGGAAAGTTACAGGGATGTTATAGTTCAAATTCGTTTTGCTGCCCCGTTTCGAAGTGTCTCTGGCTTTGTTGAAAACTTCGACGAACTTCTTAGGCACAGCGACCATTCCTATTATCTTAGGAAGTGCTGTACATTCTTCTCCTTTTTCCACCCTAATAACCCCGTTGCCGTCATTGAAATGGGCTCAAGCTCGAGCAATGACCTTTTGATCGCAGTCCTTGGCGTCACGGGAGCTGGAAAGACGACATTCATTTCGAAGGCAACGGGACGCAGTGACATGAAGATCGGGCATGGCCTCACATCCTGTAAGTCAACATTTTTGTCATAGCGAAGCTTGTCGCCTGCTGATTTTCCATTGCAGGTACCCAGGAGATCTCGCTCTCTCGTCTCAAGTTCGGCGGCAAAAACGTGGCTTTGATCGACACCCCAGGATTCGACGATACATACAAAAGCGATGCCGAGATCTTAGAACTGATCGCAAAGTTTCTCGCAGAGACATACTCCCAGGATATGCTGCTCTCAGGGATTATCCTCTTGCAACCCATCAGCGGAAACAGAGTCCAAGGCAACGAGCGCAAGCGAACTCGCCTCTTTGAGAAGGTCTGCGGTCCTGGCGCCTTCTCCAAGGTCGTCATTGCGACGACCATGTGGGATGATCTCAAGAATCAATCTCAGGGGAACCAGCGTGTCGAAGAGCGGCGCACCTCGAACGACTTTTGGGGAAAGATGGTCGAACATGGAGCGCAAATTGCGCGCCATGACAACAATCCCACCTCAGCACGAAAGATCATTGGCATGCTGTTGAAAAATGTCAAGCCGGTAGTTCTGCAGATGCAGACAGAACTCGCTCAGAATGATGGGAGGGTGGCGGCCACTTCCGCTGGCCGCCAGCTTGACAGTGATCTGGATGAGACGAGTCGGAAACTTTTGGTCGAGCTTCAGGATCTGAAGAAAGAGTCTGCGAGGAATACTGCTGCGCTTCGAGCTGAGATGCAAGAACTGCAGCAGAAACTGGAGGACGCACAGAACGAGAGAGACAGGCTAAGAGAATCAAAGGTATGTGTATCTCTGTCTCTATTCTATATCTCCCTCTTCATTCATACACTGAGTCTCCCTCAAGGTGTCACTTGACGGCACGCCGAATTGGCCTTCAGCTCTCGCAGGACTAGCATCTGTTGGCATCGCGCTTCTTCCTTTCGGGTGTATCGTCATGTAATGAGAATTGGCGTGCTGAATTCTTCTTAGAGTTCCTCGCGTCGATCAAGTTGTGTAATATTGTGAGGTGTTGTGCATACTAATATGTCTAAGATTTCTTGGTGCCCAATACTCTGAAACCATGAGGGCGCTTTTGGGAATGAACGAACATCGTGTACATGACCAGGGGATAGAAATCAGGGTTCGCAGGTCGGGAGAATTCAGAATATGTATCCCTTCCTAGTTGAGAAATGATAGAATACAGTATAAACATAACGAAAGAAGCAAAACTCGAATGTCGCAAATGTTCAGAGAGCAGAATAACTTGCCCAAGAAGTAGAAACAGCGCCAAATGTATGTGTGAAGAGGGGCCGTAGGGGCATATGGAATCGGACTTCGAAGTCCCTTTTTCGGCAAAAAGTTATAAGCGCAAATCCATTTCCAATTTTTTTTTTTTAATTCGCCATTTGTCGAAATTAAAAAAAGGGGCTGAAATTGATAAATCGATAGCTATTTTTAAATTAAATTTTTATATTAAAAATAAATAAACAATTTAATACATATATTAATATATTTAAATATTATAATATTATTAATATTAATAAAATTTAAATTAAAAAAACTTTTTATATAATTTTTTTTTAAAATTTAAAAATTATTTATTTAAAAATTTTTTTTTTTTTTTTAAAATTTTTAAAATTTTTATTAAATTATTATAATTAAAATAATTTGTATTATATAAATAATACGTAATTTAATAAAAATTAATATTAATTTTTAAAATAAACAATTTATAATAATTTTAAATAATATTAATTAATAATTTTTTTTAAAATAAAATCGTTTTAAAATTAAAATTAAAAAATTTTAAAATTAATTTATTATAAAATTTAAATTTAATAAAATAATTAACGTATAATATATTTTATATATATAATCGAATAAAATAAAATAAATTATTTATTATTATTAAATTAAATTTTATTAATATTATTAAAAATACGTTTATATTTAAAACGTTAAAATAATAAAATATTAAAATATATTTTATTTTAATTTTATAATTATATAATTTTTAAAAAAAAGTTTAAAAAGATTTTTTTTTAAAATTATATATTAAATAAAATAATTTAAATTAATTAAATTAATCGTAATAATTTAATAAAAAATTTAAAAAATTTAAAAAAAAAATTTTTATTAATATTTTTTTAATATAAAATTTTATTAAAAATTAATTTTTATTTTAAATATTATTTTATAATTATATAATTTTAAAATTTAAATTAATTAAATTAATTATAATAATTAAATATAAAAACGAAAATTTTTAAAAAATTTTTTTAATAATATAAAATTTATTAATTTTTATTATTTAATAAATTTTAAATTTTTATAAAATATTTAAATTAAATATTTTCAATTTAAAATTTAAAATAAAAATAAATTATTAAAATTAAAAATTTTATAATTTTTTATAAAAACGTTTTTTTAAAACTTATAAAATAATTTTTTTTATATATTTAATTTATAAATTTAATATTATATAATAATTAATAAATTGAAAATAGTTTTTAATTAATAAATAAATATAATTTATAATATATAATAAATTAATAAATTAATAAATTCGTTAAATATTAAAATTATTATTAATATATATATAATTAAAATATTTTTTTACGTTTTATAATCGTTTATAATATTTAAATTAAATAATTATTATTATAATATTTTTAATTTTTTAATTTTTTAATATTTTATAAAATAATTATATAATATATTTTTTATTTATAATTATTAATAATTTATATATAATATTTTTATTATTTTTATTAATATAAAAATATTTATATTAAA